>JAFLJL010017731.1:7500-27500 GCA_018398815.1 Conus ventricosus | reverse complement strand
TTGTCTTTTAATTCAAATTTGAGTCAAAATTTTATTAACTCAGACAATACTGATTGATCTTGTATTGCTGACTGATCAACTATGTGTTCTTTTATCACATTTAGAATAAATTCATTAATTTCATCTACACATATTGTTTATCCTTTAGTAGAGAGACGTTAACTTTCCAGAATCCTTAAGATTTTTCACTTTTACCGAATTTCGAACATAATGTAACCATCGAATGCTCAGATCGATTACCTGGTTCAATATCAGAATTTTCATAGTAAGAAATAAGATACTCAGATAGTAAAAGAAGTCTAATCGACTTTGCTTCAGTTGAGTTCGTTTACGCCAGGTATATCTCCTACATTCCGGATTCTCTTCCCTCCATGTCTGCCAACGCAATTTCTTCTGTCATGTTTATCAGTTCTTCTCTTGCTTTCCGATTATTATCGTGTACATAATTGTAACAGTCAGGATGGGGATCCATTGTGATGTTCCAATCACCCACACAAATAGTATATTGGTATCATAACTCCTTATGTTTTCCTTAAGCTTGCTGTAAATAGGGGATCATCTTTATTAGGCTCATACACATTAACCAGAAGAAAGTGTATTTCAAATGTACTAAACACTACAACTATGAAAAACCGATCGAAGAGGCGCTGTCCTTTAGAAGTAAGTGATGGTAGGTTAGTGAACAAACGTGACGCTACTATCTCGCCATGCTTTATGGATGTTATTGAACCAGAGTAAAGCATCTCCATCCCCCCTCCCACCCACCAGCCTCCCCCTCATGTACTTATACTTGGCATATTCCAAAGCGTATGGGTATTGTTTTTATACCTTATCGCAGATAGCTGATGCAAAGGGTTCACAAAGACTCGCTTTTTTTACATTCAAAAAATCGAACACAAAATGCGCACAGCTGTTACGTTAAATGCAGATTCTGGAGAGAGAGAGAGAGAGAGAGAGAGAGAGAGAGAGCGAGAGAGGGGTGGGGGAGACAGACAGACAGACAGACTGACAAGCAAGCAGGCAGACAGGCAGACACGCATACAGGTAGACAGACAGACAGCTTGTGCCTGCATGTGTTTTTAGCTAAGAGTAGTTTGTTTGTGAATGAGTTTTCGAGCATCTTGATTTGACTGCAACTCATTAAAAAGACATTTTCTTTCACACACACACACACACACACAACACACACACAGTGGTTAGCAGTCATATGGTATTGCTATGCTATCACGACACAAATGTTCCACATCTTTGCTTTTATCACCAAAAAGATAAACAAAATCTCGTAAATTAAATGCATAGGTTATATAACGCTTCTTACAATTAATATTGCTGTCCAGCAGTTTGACACCAAGTTTAAAGATCTTACCTGGTAGTAATCTATCGTCTCTTGGTTACAGCTTCAAACTTCGTCACAAACTGCAACAAGTGGTGCTACACAGCGAATGTAATGTTATCCTTCCGTCCAATGATTGCGCATCATCGACCGTTACACGTTAATTTATTCACACTCGAACGGGAAGGGAAGGGGGATAGGGGAATGGGGGGGGGGAGGGTGGGGAGGGAAGGGGTAGGGGTGGGGGGAAGGGGGATTGAGTGTGTTCCCTTTTACGTAAACATTTAACTTTACGATGACGTGTGCACCGACTGCAAATCTTTAGAAAACTTGTAGGGGTAGGGGTAGAGAGTGGGGACACGAAAGAGAGTAGGGTGTGTGACAGTTGTGTTGTGGATCGTGTGTGGCACTCTTTCAGTCTAAAGACGTGTGCTCGTGCATGCGTATGAATATATGTGTGCGCATACGCATTTGTTTATTTGAGCTAAAAAAGCTAGTACAGCTGCTTTGTGCACAAGTTCATCGTTAGTACTTGGTCGTTGTCATGTTCCCTAAGGGGAGACTATGAACATTGTCCAATTACAGATAGACCATCTTCTTGTCCTCTCCCCCCCCTCTCTTCCCCTTTGCCCATCTCTGTGCTATTTTCTTTTCTCCTTCTATCCCACTCCTTAATACTATCTAGCTGAGGGCGGCGCGTTCAGCATGATCCCCTCTTGCATCACGCTCGCGCACGGCGCTCACTCACTGCCGACGCACATGTTTTGCTGCTTTTTAGTTTACTTTTATGGTAGCTAGACAACAACTGACAGTATTGTGTTAGGCGTTATAGGAACGACAAACACTCAACTAATGGAACATAGTAATTTTGAATCACTTACTCTTAATGTGTAGACGCGACTGTCCGTTGAAAAATATGGCTGACAAGAAAAAAAATCTTTGTTTACATTCTAATCCGTTCTTTTACAACACGCTGTCAGAATCAGAAGCAAACAGGTAAGTGACATCGCAACTGTTTGCATTGGCCGTGTTTGATCGGGGTCATGCCGCTGTTCCCCAGGTTCTTTGTTCACCAGTCTCTATATTCCCCAGTCCGGGTGTTCCCTTCAAGAAAAAATCGAAATTCAGTCCCAAAGTTCCCCAGTTTCGTTGTTCCCCACCCTGTGGCGATCCCGCTGTTACCCATTCCCGCAAATCCCGGTCCCGGTGTTCCCCAGTCCCGGTGTTCCCCAGGCCAGCTGTTCCCAAGTTTTCGCCGTTGGTGGTGTTGGTGGTTTTGCTGACTTAAACGTTGTTACTGTTGTTTTCATGCTATAGGCGAGGCAGTGGGAGGGCGGGGTGGGAGGAGGGGAGGAGGGGGGAGGGTCGGGGTATTGGGGGTGGAGCGGGAGGGCCGTAGAAGATGGGTTTCATGCCGACTGGGCAGCGCTGGAACCAGCAGGTCAGCACTTGCATGACCCCATCAGGTCTGTGTAGACAGTCTAAAAGTAAAATGGCCCGTTGTGAAAGAAAAGGTGTAGCTCACGCAGAGTATGATATAAAGGGATAGGGGTTCAAAGCGTAAAAAAAAGAAGCACATCCCTGTCAAAACTCCTTTCTAGCATCACAAATTCATGCTTCCCGTTCTAGAATCATACTGTCAAGCACAGACGAGACAGAAATAAATTCTCACATCACACACAATCTTACTCCATACGCGTTCTTACCCAGGATATAACACTTAGACTTTGTAAAAATACCACCCCTTCTTTATTAAATTATTAGAAAATGTCTACACTCAGAACTCCGGGTGTAGAGCAGAAAGAAATGGGGAAAGTTTTAAAGGTTTTTCACTCAGCTTTACGTCACTGATTCTCCAAAGTCCTTCCTCGTCGCCTCTCTCCCCTGAAGTTCACCAGGGCGACGTCAACGACCCCAACCTGGGTCTGGCTCCACGACTAGCCAAACGTAGCCGGAACCTTCCTTCTGTAGTCTTCACGACCGGTGCAGCCTCAAACGTCTACGGCAGGGAGCTCCTCCAGCTTCTCACTCCGTAGAGGTGCATGCCATTCTGTACATCTTCACATCCAGGTGCTGGCTCAATAAGTCTACGGCAGGGAGCTCCCTCCAGTTCTCACTACGTAGCGGAGCATGGCACCTTCTACATAACAAAGTCTGCGGTAACAAACACAATTAATATACCTGTTCCTACGCTTAATTATAAAATTTATCAGCTTCGTATCCAACTGAAAAAATATACCACCATTCCCTTCTCTCTACCACCCTCCGGCATTTACGGTTATATTGAAATAAATAATTATTATTTCCTATTCTTTCAACAACATAGACAATTTTAATTATATAAACAACAGTTGTCTCCTCACACGGCCTAGAACCATCTCGAATCTATAGAACAATGGAAAGAATAATTTTATGTTTAATTGTCTTAACATTTTCAATCGTAATACTATTATAAACCATAAACAAAAAAAAGCTGAAAAAATGAAAAATATTATAAACTTAACAACACTTAGTCTTCTACTTAACAGGGCCTATCTCTCCAGACTTACTAGCGTCTTACGCTCTTCGGTTTGTCTCAGCTGACAGCGGCACGCTCTTCTCTCTCTCGTCTGTCTCAGCAGACAGCCTAAACATCGACCTGGCCACACAACATTCTTAAAGATCACCCGTTATAATAAACTGCACGTGATCCATGCTTCTCCTTCTAAAAACCTGTGCACGGGGCTACAACTGTCTGCATCTGCATATCAAACTCTTATACACTGTTTGGGTGCGCCTATTACACTGCAATAAAATAAATGCATCTCTATTTCTATACTAAAACACAATTAATGATAAACACTAAAAAATTATTAATTCATTTTCTTTACAGTAACCCCCCCCCCTTACAAAAAGAGCGCACAAGCGATCTTTAACCTTAGGATAACCAGATGGTACACATCTCTAAAGACCTATATCTTCAAGACAAAATTCTATCTGTAATTCACTACCTTGAAAATTTTATCAAGAAACATGATTATTCAAAATTCACCTTCAATATTCTCATCCATGGTTCAACATCATACAAACAAAAATAGCAGAAATTGAAATTTGAGAGTATCCAGAAACTTTGAAGTGATCCGGAACACGCAAACAATAAACCATCATGTAAAACAGTATCTAATAGCATAACAAACAGGTTATAGTGCAACTTGATCACAAAAAAAAAACCCAATAACATCAGCTTTTCATTTTTATAAACGGACTGAGTAAATCTGCAAACAGATTTGCAGTAACAGAGATGGGTGTAACAGTGAATCTGTCTCCTGCAATTGCACAGAGGACCACCTCATAATCCTGCATTTTTTGAAATACACAAGAATGGAGGTATTCAAAGGGCCGTTGATCTGTCTGGAGTACAAATGTCACTTCCCCAGAGATATCTACCTAGCTTCGTAATCACCTCACACATTTGGCAAGCATCTCCTCTCGATAGTATGTATCGAGTTTCTATGGGGCAGAAGTTTTCGACTCACGAAAGCGATCTCGGATGAAGAACATCATCATGCTCCTGAAACAAAGCACCACCCGATTCCGAGGGATCTTGGCATTCCGACCGAACCACATTGGTTTTCACAATACTTCTGGCAACAAGCAAAATCGCGAATTGTAGGACCATCCTCTTCTTCAACTTCGCAAAGGCAGACCCTGACAAGCAGACGACAATTCCAACTTCTTTGTAGCTTTCCTGACAACTATCGCTGATAGGAGCAAGTAAGCGACGCAAAGTTGTGGAATATTAAAAAACGTCTGTAGTATCCAACCAACACCCAGTATCGCACGCACTGCCTCTTTGTAGATGGGAGGAGTAAACTTGAACAGAATCTTCTCAACTTTTCCTTGTCTGGCTGCAAGGGAACCATGACAAAACTGTATGTCCCAAGAAATTTCAATTCTTGAAATCCAGTATAGAGCTTCGAAAGGACGAGCTGTCAAACCTGCTTGCTGTTAGCTTTTCTAGCTCTTCCTAAACATCTTTCAAATGACCACACCACTTCTTACTGAAGATAAGATTATCATCGATGAAATTCTTTGTGACTCGCCTAAAACTTTAAAAGCACGCATAACCCTAGCAAACGTCGCTGGAGCTGTCACCAAGCCAAATGGCATTATCTCCACAACACGGCCCAGACAACCCTTAGGGGTTTTTGAAAAGCCAGTCTTATCTATATCATATTTCCTTCACTCGGAATCTGCCTGTAACCTTCGGTAAATCAATCTTTGTGGAAGTAACGAGCATGAGACAACCTGAAAACAAACCTCTCTGGATCAGGAATCGCGTTCCGCACCGCTACGAGTAACTTTGTTAAGTTCTCTCGTAATCACAACAGATCTAGTGGAACCATCTGGTTTTTTAACCACACAAACAGGAGCGGAATAAGGAGACTGGGGACGGTTCAATGACTCCTATAATTCAAATCTTCTGTACCTCTTCTTAATAGTTTCCTGTGAA
This sequence comes from Conus ventricosus, assembly GCA_018398815.1. Classification (NCBI taxonomy): domain Eukaryota; kingdom Metazoa; phylum Mollusca; class Gastropoda; order Neogastropoda; family Conidae; genus Conus; species Conus ventricosus. The sequence goes on along the minus strand of JAFLJL010017731.1, from coordinate 21,675 downwards.
GAAAGAGGAAGTGGGTACTGTTTCCTGAAAAATGGTTTATCCGTCACAAGATATATGTCGTGCACAATATTTCAGAGAACAAACAACCAGGATTACATTTCCCCCCCCCCCCAAATGACTCGTACTTGCTAAAAACGTCAGAAAATTTCTCTCTGTTTCTGTCACAGACCAACTTGTCAGAGTAATGAACGTCAGACCTCGTACTCACTAGTAGAAGTGTCCAAGTAGGGATCTTCGCTAAATGTTCATCTTCAGTGTTTCAAACTGAAGGCAAAACAGCTACTAAACCTCTCACTGGATCATTCACTTTGTGGGACGTCACACACATGTCATTTTGTCAGTTTCATCAATGCATATCTTTGTAGAACAAAGTCATGAGGGTTAAGATTGTCCTGAATGGTTGTTGTCAAACCATTAACAATCACAAACAGCAGTCAAACCTTCTCGCCTGTGAAAAGTGTTTCAGCATGTTTGATGCAAAATTTCCCTTTTGCCAACCATGTTCCACGACATAGTCAAAGTCAAGTACTTCTACTATCTTGTAGGGACCTTTCATGTCATCAAACAGTTTGTTCGTAGTTGTAGAAGAAATACAAGTACTTCGTTGAGACTTGAATCGACACGAACACGAGAACGTTTGTATGGTACTTCTTCTGTACTTTTGCAGTCTTGTCAACAGAGTCATGAGCAAATCTGGAACTATTTCAGCTATGTTGTTTCTCAAATCACACACATAATCGCTCTATTTCTTTGCTTCGACCACATTTTCGCTTTCCAGGCCTTGCTTTCAGCTAGAATATCTTGGGACTCTAGCCATGCGACCAAAAACAACATCTAAAAAGGTGAATAACTGTAGAATCATTTGGAAGTTCACGACAAGAAATCAAGTGTGGAGCAACCTGCCTGTGCCACTGTCTGCATTACCTTTAACCATCTTCTTTATCATGGCTTCAAAAGTGCCATGGAATCTGTCTTACCACACATTTGACTGAGCATGATTTAATGGAGAACGCTACCAAGAATGTACTCTTTGATGGAAAGTAAATATCCAAAACTCTTGGAACATTCCGGTAGTGAAAGGCTGAACCATTATCTGACAGATGTTCAAAAATGGAAAACCCAGACGACAAAGTTCTGTGAACATTTGTCTCTTGCTACAGTAATCGAAATCATCGTCTGTGCGGAATAGCCTCAGGGAAAAGTGTAGCCACTCAACAAAACTGTCAACAAATACCTGTGAATTGTCCTCTGAAGTGGAGAAAAGGGACCCACAATGTATAATGCTACTCTGTATAGAAGGGCTCTTCGATCCTGGGCATCTGAGTCACGGAACATCAGGAGTACGACCCGTTTGAGAACATTTTTGACAAATTTCAATGTCCTACTATGTCTTGACCATCTCTCACTACTCCTTGGCCACCAGAAACGAGTTCTCGAAATCTTGACTAATGTTTTCCTGACTCCACATGACTGCAAGTAAAAGGCATCCATGAGCTGTAAAAAACAGCACCTTCCTGTTCGAACCTTCTATGGAACCACAATCTGTGGACAAGTGTGTTTTCCCTTGGAAAAATGACGAAACAAACACGTTTTTCTTCACAAACGAATAATCTATTGCCTGATTTTGTTTGATTACACTCTACAGCTGAACCATGTTTTGGAACTTAGCCAATGAACATCTTTTTCCTGCAAATGATCAAGTCCTCTGTTGACAAACACAAATCGAAAATGGAATGTCTACTAGCCTTGACCTTCTGTCATGCTTTTTCTGCGCCCTTGTTTCACAGCTGCTTGCTATCGGAGGACTATCATTCATGATGAGACTGTAATGGCGTGTTGTAACACCTGAAAATTTCCCAAAATGAGGATCTGCGATGGCGACTCTTCATATGACACGCATAACAGAGAACCTGAAAATACACTGTACTCACCGCCACAGATGCGACAGGAAAACTCCTTCAGTATTTCCACCAAAAGTCACACTTTCTGCGTTCTTTTCCCACATACTGATCTGGCGAAATGTGACATACCTACTCATGCAGTTGTTGCACCTGAATTTCCACGTGAACTGACACCTGGAAAGCATTCATGTTCCATCAAAATATGGTGTTAAGGAAACAGACTCTGAAGTCAACGAAGACACTGCACCTTGCATCCACCAGCAAAAATCTGCAACGCTAAAAGAAACATTGCAAATTCTTTGATGCTGTTATTGGTAGATTGAGAAACGTGACCTTCTCTGAATTGTTGCACAATTCCTATCTGTAATGACCTTACCACCACATCAAAACATCATAAAATGCTTGCGAGTACGAACTCGAACCATTTCCTCTGCGACCAACACGACTTCTGATACTGCTTTATATGTCCACCAGTCTCAGAAAACTGCTAGTTTTGAGCACGGAGGGTACTGGGACTGAGGGTTTTGGGAATGGGAAAGTTTGGGGAACGGGGAAAACCTGTATGGTAACCTTGCTTCACATTTTGTCCATTTGAAGTAGACATGCCATCTCAAAACTTGTTCCCACGTGACATTCACTTATTTGGATGAGCCAAACGGTAGCATTCTGCTGCTTCTAAGGTTCAGCAGTTGTTTTCCAAACTTCGTTCACGTAGGAAAAACTTCCAATTCTTTGCTCACAGAAGAAGACAAAATTGTTCACATATAGCAAATTCACGAAGGACATTCAATTGACAAATCTATGTCTGAAAGTTCCACTCACAACGGATCCAAACAAATGTGATGAAACGAGTGCGTATGAGACAAAAGATTCACTTTCTCTGGTTTAGAATTTCTGAACTTATCTCTGTTAACCATCTTTTGTAAATTGAACTTTGCCATCCTATTTCTGAGGTCTTTAAATTCCACGGACCACTTGCACACAGATTTGATAAAAGGACACGCACTGCATTGTAAATGTACACCCTAAGAAACATACCCCACTCCTTTTCATCCCATTTCACAATCTCAGCAAATGTTTCCAAAACGAAATAGGTATGAGTCCATATCATCCTTAGATTCATTTTTAAAATAAGGGCATCTTAGGATAACGTACTGCTTTAGTCACCAGACTGAGATCCATTGTTCTGTTCACACCCTTGCTCTGGTTTTACCCTCGCAGAAAATTTTATCCTCTCTTTCTCTAAATTCAAGTTCAGCTAGTTCTTTTTGTAACAGCCGATCCTCTATCTCAATTCCTGTTGTCTCTGAGCTTCTCCTTTCAAATTTAAATCGCATTCAACTCTCTCTCACCTTGTTCTTTTTCAGCCCTGAAACTGAGTAATCTTTCTTTCTCTCTGAGCTATTTCTCTTTCCTCTTTAGCACTAATTGAGCAAGTCTTTCTTTTCTCTTTCAGCTGCATCTCTCTCTTCTTTAGCTATCTGAGCCTGTCTTTCGTTTTCTCTTTCAGCGCTTCTCTCTCTTTCTTAAGCTACTCTTTCAGCTATATCTCTCTCATCTTTAGCTATCTGAGCCTGTCTTTCGTTTTTCTCTTTCAGCTGCATCTCTCTTCTTTAACTATCTGAGCCTGCCTGTCTTCTCCTTCTATCCACTGAGCCAGTCTTTCTTTCTCCTCTCTATCCACCTGAGCCTGTCTTTCTTTCTCCTCTCTATCACTGAGCCTGTCTTTCTTTCTCCTCTATATCCAGTTGAGCTTCCAAGTCTCTTTGTTCGTGCTTTTTCTTTTTTTGCTGTCAAGTCTCTTTGTTCTTTTTCTTTTTTTTAGCTGCCAAGTCTCTTTGTTATTTTTCTTTTTTAGCGGCTAAGTCAAGTCGTTTTAGTGTGATTTTCTCTTCTCTTTCAAGTATTTATCCACAAAATCTTTAAGTCTCTGGACCAGCCCAACCTAAATTTTTTTGCCTGTGAGGTTAACAACGCAAATTTATCCGGATTCCATGTTTGAAAATACTATTATATAATTCTTTAATCAAAATTATAAATTTTTGTCACCATAAACACAATGTTGATCAAAAATTACATTTTGTATCAAATTTTCTAAGCACACACCAAAATGTTTAAATCATGTCCACACAACTCAAAAAACCCAACAAATTTATATAAGAACAATACAATGAAAAGAAAAAAGAAAACATACAGAATGCTATTATTACACTGTTTATCAATTACCAAAACACACAAAAACAATTTACACGACAACTATAAAAACAAAACTACACTATCACATGTACAAAAATACCCTACACTACAAAGGGGTGGTATTCACACATAAAACTTAAAACATATTAAAGTATTAAAGAAGGAAAGACACAATCATACTGGGAGCCAGAGAGATAGACAGTAACAAAGGAAAGAAAATGAACTACACCCTCGACACTACAGAAAATATCTATTTACACGGTAGTGTCCCGTAAACTGGAGACGGGAGTAAAATTACAACATAAAATTATACATGGACTTTTTAAATGAAATAAGGTGTGCAAACTTTTATATATTACGCTACTTAAAACAAAGCCTAACCCTGGGATTCGGCGTCACCACTGTCAAGCACAGACGAGGACAGAAATAATTTCTCACATCACACACAATCTTGTCCTTACGCGTCTTACCCAGGGATAATAAACACTTAGACTTTAGGTAAATTACCAAAAATTCTTTATTAAATTATTAGAAATGTTACACTCAGAAATCCGGGTGTTAGAGCAGAAGTATGGGGGAAAGTTTTTTAAAGGTTTTCACTCTGCTTTACGTCACTGATTCTCCAAGTCCTTCCTCGTCGAATCTCTCCTGAAGTTCACAGGGACGGACTCGTCAACGGACCCCAACATGGGTCTGGCTCCACGACTAGCCAAACGTAGCGGAACCTTCCTTCTGTAAGTCTTCACGACCGGTTTGCAGCCTCAAACGTTCTACGGCAGGGAGCGCCTCCAGCTTCTCACTCCCGTTAGCGGAGCATGCCATCTGTACTTCTTCTCACCCCGGTGCAGCCTCAAAACGGTACGGCAGAGCTCCTCCAGCTTCCACACCCGTAGCAGAGCTTTGCAACTCTTACAACAAGTCTGGGAACACACCATTATAATCCCAGATCTAAAAGCTACAATATTAATTATCAAGCTTCGTCTCCACCTTGAAAAACTAACCACCATTACCTTCTCTAGCCACCTCGGCATTTCCTGAGATAAATAGAAATATAATAATTTTTTTCCATTCATTTCAACAAAAAAACAAAAAGGGGGGGAAACAATAAAAAAATTGTTAATTTATAAAAAAACAGCTTGTCTCCTCAACTCGGGCCTCGAACCATCTGAATCTATAGAAACAATGGAAAGAATAATTTTCTTTTAATTGTCTAACATATTCATCGTAATACTATTATAAACCAAAACAAAAAAATAGCTGTAAACAAAATGAAATATTATAACTTAACACACTAAAGTCTTCACTCCCGGGCCTCTCTCTCCCTGCACTTACTAGCGTATACGCTTCTCTCGGTCTGTCACAGCAGACAGCGCACGCCTCTCTCTCTCGCGTCTGTCACAGCAGTAAGCTAAACATCGACCGGGCCACACATACAAACTTCAAGATCACCGTTATAAAAAACTGCACTAGATCCATGCAATCTCCCTTCTAACCTGTGCACGGGATACTCACATGTCTGAATCAGAATAGCATAACTTTATACCAGTTTGGGTGCGCTTATTACACTGCAATAAATAAATGCACCCTCTAGTTCTATACTAAACACAATTAAATGGAAAAACTATAAAAATTATTAAAACATTTTCTTTACAAATACACGATCGTTAAATAATTTCAGTTTTTTCTTACTGATTTGACCAAGCAACTCACGCGAAATTGCACACCCTCCCCCTCCCCTCGTTGGAAGGTGCCGGGCAAGCGCCTGGGGGTGCCACGCACTGACACGCTTCGCAGACGACAGAAAGAAGCGCGCTGGAAAACTTCCAATTTGTTAGCAGGTTAAAATGTTGAACAACCTGGTGCATGTCACGCGTGGGGCAAGTGCAACTCTCTCTCTCTTCTCTTCTCTCTCTATATCTCTCTCTCTCTCTCTCTCTTGTTACCTCATTAAAGCTCGCTAAGTCAAACATTTATGTGCTTAAACTTTTCTTCAAGGCACACAATAATGTCACGTATAAATTACGCCTTAACAGTGTGGGACGGCGTAGTGTCGTCCTCAAAAAGGCTGAATTCTCTCCTAGGACGTTGCAGCCAAAGCTATCATCCCAGCTTTATCTCTAACAACAGACGAAAATTTAAAAAGCGTTTGAACATTACTTCCCTCTGATAGGCAATTGGAATTCAACAAGGCTATCATTTATTGTTTACATCTTTGCAGAATCAAGGCCATGTTATAATTCAATGCATTTTTACAAGATCGAACAAGCTTTTCTGGCTCGGACGAAATTTCCTTCTTCCCTTCCCCGCATTGATCTATACAAAACACGGCCTAGCTTACTCTGGGGACCATATGTCTGGAAACTCTCTTCCACGAAATCTACAAAACATGAATAATTTAAAACCTTTCAAGGAACTTTTGCATAACATTTTATGTTCTCAGTAGTTAAATTATTCGTTTACAATGATTAGGTCCATTCGCTATGTCTTCTGTGAACCATACTTTGGATAATTCGTCTCAACATAAAACCTTACTCGTTAAAATCGCTCATCCCCACTCCAACCTCTGTCTTACATCCCTTTTCTCCTCCCCCTACCTACCATTCTCTCTTCCCCCCCCACCCTCCTCTGACCTATCACTCTGTGTTGTTTTGTTTGTTTGTTTGCTTGTAAGTTTCCTTTTGTTTTACCATCCCCCAATCTCATTAGTGTTAGTGCTTTTTTGAGCAGTTTGCTATCATTGTAGAATTTGATTATCATGTTGCGATGTTGAATTGTTCTGTATGAATGATATGTGCTGAAATAATGTATGCATGACAAGGTCAGATTGTTGACTTAGGCTTTGGCCCTAAAATCTTCATCCTTGGGTATTAATGATCAATCAATCATCATTAATCTCTCTCTCTCTCTCTCTCATCTCTCTCTCTCTCTCTCTCCTCTATCCTCTCTCTCTCTCTCTCGGCGGGGGGGGGGGGCGGGGGGGGGGGAGGGGCGGGGATGTGCAATTTTTTTTTCCCTATTATTTTGTTTACCTTGAGTTGTGCCCGGCGCAACCTCTCCTTGTACAGTAGGGCCAGTAATGGGCGCTACGTGCATTGAAATCGGTTTGGGGAACAGCGCTACTGTGGGAACAGAGAACTGGGGAACACCGGTACGAACAGCGGCACGCTTTTTCGGTCGGGGAACATCGCACTGGGGACAGAGACACGCGGAACAGCGCTTACTGGGGAACATAGAACCCGGGGAACACAGTGCCCCCCCCCCCCCCGCTCCATTATTAGTGAATATGATCGGTTCTGTTCAATGTGTTCAACGGGTATTCAATAACATATAGTTGCCTAGATCTGGAGAGGACTAAAGTTAGATCTATAGCGCTTGGTTTGTGTTTTAGGGGGGGGGGGATTTTTGTTGTGGGGGTGGGGGGGATGAGCATTATTCGGGGGCCATGCCGACTGTTCAACGGTTCTTTGTTCCCCAGTCTCTATATTCCCCAGTCCGGTGTTTCCCTCAAGAAAAAATCGAATATTCACCAGTCCTTAAGTTCCAAAGTTTCGTTGTTCCCCACCTGTGGCGATACGTTGTTCCCCATCTCAGCATAATCCCCGTCCAGTGTTCCCCTAGTCCCAGTGTTCCAGGCCGCTGTTCCCCCAAGTTTTTGCCGTTGGTGGTGTTGGTGGGTTTTTGCCTGACCTTTAAAACGTTGTTACTGTTGTTTTCATTGATATAGGCGAGGCAGTGGGAGGGCGGGAGTGGGAGGGGGTGAAGGAGAGGGAGGAAGGGTCGGGGTATTAGGGTGGAGCGGAGGGCCGTAGAAGAGGGGGTTTCAATGCCGACTGGACACAACTGGGACACCAGCAGGTCAGCACTTGCATTGACCCCATCAGTCTGTGTAGACAGTCAAAAAGTAAAATGGCCCATTGGGAAAGAAAAAGGTGTAACTACGCTAAAGTGCATGTGATATAAAGAGGTAGGAGGTCAAGGTCTAAAAGGAGCACATCATGTCCCAACCCCCCCCCCTTTTCTGGCGTCTCAAATTCATGCTTCCGTTCTAGAATCATACGCGATCGAATATTTCGTTTTTTCTTACGATTTGACCAAAGCTAATCTCAGCGAAATTCCCCCCCCCCCCCCACCCCATTCCCGTTGGTCGGTGCGGGGCAATGCGCCCTTGGGGGGCCACGCCAAGTGGACATGCTTCGCAGTACGACTGAAGCGCAGATGACAATTCCAAGGTATTGGTTAAAATGTGAACAACCTGAGTTGACACGCGTGGAGCACGTGCAACTCTCTCTCTCTCTCTCTCTCTCTCTCTCTCTCCTCCTCACTCTCTTCTCCTCTCTCTCTCCTCTCCTCTCCTCTCATCTCTGCGGGAGGGAGGGGGGAGGGGGGAGCATGGCATTTTTTTCCCCTATTAATTTTGTTTACCTTGGATGTGCCCGGCGCAACCTCTCCTTGTACAGTAGGGCCCGTACTGGCGCTAACGTGCATTGAAATCTGTTTGGGAACAGCGCTACTGGGGAACAGAGAACCTGGGGAACACGGTATGGAACAGCGCCACGCTTTTTCGGTCGGGAACATCGACACTGGGGAACAGAGACATGGGGAATAGCGCTACTGGGGAACATAGAACCCGGGAACACCGGCACGCTCCCCCTATAATCATCATTTTGAAAGCGCAAGATCTGAACCAACTGATCAGACTCGAGAAAAAGTTCCAAAATTAACTATAAGCTCGCCAACTGGAATACGTTTTCAGAATTATTAAGAACGTTTCAAATAAACTGTGATGACGTTACCACTCAAGATGTTGGCAAGCTTTATTATCTCTTTCAAAACGCTTTGCTAGTCTGCCGCAAATCAATCAATTCCAAGGATAAAATCTTGTGTTTCTAAAAAGCATTTGGGCAATGTCTGTGGAATGAGGCTTGTGAGGAGGCAAAAAAGGAGAAAAAGTTAAAGTTAAAAGCATACAAACAAAATAAGTGCGCTGAAAATCTTCTTGAGAAAGAGAAAGCAAAAAATAAATTGAATAGAATCATAGCACAGCAAAGCGACAATACTGGTCATCTTTTTGCGAACATGAGGTATCTAATTTCAAAGACATGCAAAAAGTGTGGAAAAAATTAAAAACAATAAAAAATGGAATTAAACTTCCACAATACTCTATCAAACTTGGTAAGTCTAACTTCCCTTCAAATTCTGATAAAGCTGAAGCTTTTGTTGACATGTTTGTCAAAAACAGCAGCATGAATAGTTTGTCAGCAAAAATAAGTAGTAGTAAAGACCCTGAGATTAACCACTACCTAAACGCTCCTATAACACTACAAGAAGTTCAAGAATGTCTTAGTAAATTAGCATCAAGAAAACTTCAGTCGGCCTAGATGGTATTTCGAATGAAATGCTACGCCACCTACCAGCAAACGCTGTGTAGTTTCTCCATATATTTTTTAAAAATTTGTTGGAATGATGGTAAAATACCTCAGTTATGGAAACATTCTATAATCGTTCCTATTTATAAACATGGAAAACCTCGCACTGATATAAACAGTTACCGTCCAATGCCCTAACATCCCATACCTGTAAATTAATGGAACGAATCGAAACTAAATAGATTATCGTATTACTGTAATAAGCATGATGTCATACCGATTAACCAAGCTGGATTTCAAACTGGCAGATCCACAATAGAACACCTAATCAAACTAACAACTCAAGTGAAACAACAATTTGCAAGACGAAAGAACATACTAGCTGCATTTTTTTATGTCAAAAAAGGTTATGATCAAGTATGGCATAGTAGACTATTATACAAATTTAAAAATGTTGGAATTAACGGTAACATGTAAAATTATGTTCAAGAATTCTAAAAAATAGATCAATTCAAACAAGAATAGAACATACTTATTCAAATCCAAGAACATTGCAAATGGGACTGCCACAAGGTTCAGTAACATCTCCTATCTTGTTCAATATTTTAATGGCAGATTTACCAAAAGGCTTATCGAAAGGCACAGAGTTAGCTCAGTTTGCCGATGATATATGCCTAAGGATGAGAGTAACCATGAAACGAATAACCTCTTCGAGGTCGCTGAACTACATAAAAGCTTTATAATTATACCAGCGAGAACTCAATAAAATAAATGTATTTTTACAAGAAAACGGGCTTGCACTTTCATTAGAAAAAACGCATATAATGCTTTTCAATTCAGGGTATGACCCAGAAAAGCTCCCAGTTTTCACTTTAGATGGTATTGAAATAAAATATGTTAAATCTGTCAAATTCCTAGGTATAATCTTAACTTCTAAACTGTCATGGAACCAGCATATTGACCACATATTAAATAAAGCACGGAAAAGTTTTACATTTTCTTAAGATTATAAACAAACAACCATGGGGCCAAGATGCTTCGACTTTAATATCTCTAATCAACCGCTCTTGTGCCACCTAGGTTAACCTATGCTCAGGAAGTATTTTTCAGCGCACCGCAACATCTGTTAAATAAATTGCAGAGCATTGATTGCAAGGCTTACAAACTCGCTCTTGGTGTTCCCATACATACATCCAATTTAGGAACATACAATGAGATTGGAGTGCTACCTCTCAGCGAGGTTCGAAAAGTAGCTGCGTCAAAGTTCGTTCTGAAGAGTTTTACACAGAAAAATTTCTGTGCAAAAGAAGTTTGTTTAAATTCTGAAAAAGATTTTGGAAAGCGAGCTAGAAGAATACAATCTACAAAATCAATCTACTCGTATACTTCTCACCTTATCAGAGATTCCAACATAAATAGAAATGAAATCGCTGTTAAGCCATCCTTTTCACCAGTACCAAGATGGAACAAACGAAGGCCTGCTTTGATACGACTCGTTCAGATTTGTCAAAAAAAGATTCACCCAACATACTAAAAAATTTCAGTATACTTACACCTGGAAAAATCAGTACAAGAACCACTTAAAATTTCACAGACGGCTCAGTGCTAGAAGACAGTAGGACAGGAGCAGCTTTTGTAATACCTGACTTAAACGTGGAGAAAATGTACCATCTAGGCAGAATTTTTTCGATTTTCAGTGCCGAGTTAGCGCCATCCTAATGTCCTTAAATTATATTCTTTATTTCCATCTAAAATGTCAGTCACGTACTAGTATTGCTGATTCTAGATCTGCTCTTGAAGCAACCCGGGTCTTCAAATTCAAAAATCCGTTTGGAGATAATAACAGAAATAAATCATGTTATACATCTTTATCCAATAAAGGCACATCAGTTAGTTTTTGCTGGTCCCCTCTCATTGGGGCATTTCAGCAAATGAGTGAGTCGATCAGGCTGCAAGAAAGGCAGCTCGAAATGTTGAGGTTCAATTCCCCTTAATATTCCTTTGGATTTAACAGAATGCAATATTCTTCTAAACAAAACATCGGATGAAAGCTTCAGAAACTTGATAATGAACTCAGATACTCAGTATTATCAGAGTTGTGTTAAATTTGGTGGCAAAATCAACGGGAAAGCCTCGTCAAACAATCATCTTGCTTCTCTGTCTAGAGAGATTAGAAGTTTACTGCACAGAATGCGGTTAAATTCCCTTCGTACAAAGTTCTGTAAAAACATTAGATGCATGTGTGGAGAAACACTCGCAGTAGGACATCTATTAATCAATTGTCTAAGTGCAAGGGGAATTATATCGTAAGTCGGGCGTTTGTAGTTTATCTGACGGATCAAGTCCGTCATCTGTGCCGAAGATTTTGAATGACTACTCTTTCTTTCTTCAGTTTTGTAAATGTTTGTTACACAGCCCAGTGGGCATTTACCTTTGATGTTCTATCCTTTAATGTTAGATTGTTAATTACTTAGCATTACTTACAGAACTCTGCTGCTATGCTACACTTAGTTTGAAGCGTACTTGCCTAATTCCGGAAAAATTGACACATTTACATACAAACGCGCGCGCGCGCGCGCACAAACACACACACACAACACACACACACACACACACACACACACACACACACACCTGCGCACGCACACACGCGCACACACACACACACACACACACACACACACACACACACACACACACACACACACACACACCACACGACACACACACACACACACACACACACACACACACACACACCCCACACACACACACACACACACACACATACACACACACACACACACACTCACATCCACACTTTGTCCCTGTATCTGGCCATCTCCAATCTCAACACATATCATAAGAAATGTTTATTCATACAACACATTTTCAAGAAACAACCACAGAGTTAATACGCACATTCCATATACTCCAACACATCGTCTGATATCACTTTTTGTGGAAGGACGTTAAACTGAAGAAACTGTAAACACACACACACACACACACACACACACACACACACACACACACACACACACACACACACACACACAAAATGTAATTGAAATAAAAGACCTTGACGCAGTTAATTCGAATTTGTGTGGACGGATCTCTCTATTTGAAAGTACAGTTGTGAAGCAGAACGATCTGTTACTGAAATTTCCACGCATGAAAAAACAGCTGAGACAAGGGCGACTGCTGTTAACATCCAAACCCAGAAAGCTTTTATGAATCACGTGATTTAAGTCAAACCAAACAAGAAACAGAGAAAAATGTATAAGCAGTGGAGAAAAAGAAAGATGAGGCAAGTATCAAACTTGACGTCAAATGGGAGCCTGACAAAGTTCGTCATGCATTGGAACACAAAGAGACATAAAACTTCTAAGATCGGGATGTTGCATGACCCCATTATGAAAGGTATCAACGGAACGGATTGGGACGTTCCTACGGCTTCAGTGCAGATCTACACAAGACCTTTGCTATAAAGACATTCCAGCGGCGCTTGAAATGGCCTTGTCCTCAACTAAGGAATCAGTGGACGCGATAATTGTTCACTGTGGAGTAAATGATGTGAAGAAGTCAGACCCAAAAGTGTGCAGCCAAGCTTTCGTTCAATGCATTCAATAAATTTCCAGCAAACATCCAAAGACGAAGATCGTGATTAGTGAAATCGCTCCAGTTCAGGGTCCTGATGCTGAAGTTGTTGTCAGGTCTTCAATGCCCTGATCATCAATTACTTTTTTTATTTTCATAATCAAAATGATATAAATGATTTATATAGTAAATTCAATAAAATGATTCTCTCTGCTGCAAATGAAACTATTCCTAAATGTAGAATTCAGAGAAAAAAGAAATCATTCTGGATATGTGTGGTGGACAAAAGATTGCGAAGAAGCCGTGAATAAGAAAAAAATGAAATGTAAAGCATACCTTAAAATTAAGTCTGAGGAAGTGAAAAAAAACAAACATCAAAGTTGGAATGAATACAAGTGCACAATCCTACAGGATAGAAAAGGCACATGAAGAAATGAAGGAAGCCAAAGCATATTCAAACAGAGTAGTGGCCAAAGCCAAACGTTTTATACTGTCATCCTTCTGTAACAAAGAGGTTTATCAGCATAAAGATGTTCAGAAAGTGTGGACAACATTTCGGACATGAAACAATGGGTAAATCTTCCTCGATGTCCCTTAAACTGGATAATAACAAATTTCCAACTTCAGCGGAAAAGGCAAACGCTGTTGCTGATATATTCTCAAGGACAATGCTAATGGAAAGTCTTTCACCAGAATTCAGACAGCTTCGAGAAGAGGAAGAAAAATAAACACCACTATGATGAGCCACATGCAAATAGTGATCTTTTTGTCATTGCACCAATTACAATACATGAGGTGAATGATACTATTTTTTCATTAACTAATAAAACGTCATCTGGAGGGTTACACGCAATTTCAAATTAATATGTTGAAACACTTACCAACTCATTCATAAATTTTTGGCAGACAATATTTCAACAGATTTGGTCAAAGGGTATTATGCCAGGAATATGGAAGCAGTCAGTAATATTCCTATGTTAAAACAAGGTAAATCTGCAACAAATGTAAATAGTCATCGACCAATAGCTTCTGCCTCTCATGTCTCTAAACTAATGGAAAACATAGTTCTGAAGAGATTGAGATATTATTGTGATAAATATGACGTAATACCA
>JAFLJL010017731.1:0-2500 GCA_018398815.1 Conus ventricosus | reverse complement strand
TGCTTTATGGATGTTATTGAACCAGAGTAAAGCATCTCCATCCCCCCTCCCACCCACCAGCCTCCCCCCTCATGTACTTATACTTGGCATATTCCAAAGCGTATGGGTATTGTTTTTATACCTTATCGCAGATAGCTGATGCAAAGGGTTCACAAAGACTCGCTTTTTTTACATTCAAAAATCGAACACAAAATGCGCACAGCTGTTACGTTAAATGCAGATTCTGGAGAGAGAGAGAGAGAGAGAGAGAGAGAGAGAGAGCGAGAGAGGGGTGGGGGAGACAGACAGACAGACAGACTGACAAGCAAGCAGGCAGACAGGCAGACACGCATACAGGTAGACAGACAGACAGCTTGTGCCTGCATGTGTTTTTAGCTAAGAGTAGTTTGTTTGTGAATGAGTTTTCGAGCATCTTGATTTGACTGCAACTCATTAAAAAGACATTTTCTTTCACACACACACACACACACACACACACACACACACAGTGGTTAGCAGTCATATGGTATTGCTATGCTATCAACGACACAAATGTTCCACATCTTTGCTTTTATCACCAAAAAGATAAACAAAATCTCGTAAATTAAATGCATAGGTTATATAACGCTTCTTACAATTAATATTGCTGTCCAGCAGTTTGACACCAAGTTTAAAGATCTTACCTGGTAGTAATCTATCGTCTCTTGGTTACAGCTTCAAACTTCGTCACAAACTGCAACAAGTGGTGCTACACAGCGAATGTAATGTTATCCTTCCGTCCAATGATTGCGCATCATCGACCGTTACACGTTAATTTATTCACACTCGAACGGGAAGGGAAGGGGGATAGGGGAATGGGGGGGGGGAGGGGTGGGGAGGGAAGGGGTAGGGTGGGGGGAAGGGGGATTGAGTGTGTTCCCTTTTACGTAAACATTTAACTTTACGATGACGTGTGCACCGACTGCAAAATCTTTAGAAAACTTGTAGGGGTAGGGGTAGAGAGTGGGGACACGAAAGAGAGTAGGGTGTGTGACAGTTGTGTTGTGGATCGTGTGTGGCACTCTTTCAGTCTAAAGACGTGTGCTCGTGCATGCGTATGAATATATGTGTGCGCATACGCATTTGTTTATTTTGAGCTAAAAAAGCTAGTACAGCTGCTTTGTGCACAAGTTCATCGTTAGTACTTGGTCGTTGTCATGTTCCCTAAGGGGAGACTATGAACATTGTCCAATTACAGATAGACCATCTTCTTGTCCTCTCCCCCCCCTCTCTTCCCCCTTTGCCCATCTCTGTGCTATTACTTTTCTCCTTCTATCCCACTCCTTAATACTATCTAGCTGAGGGCGGCGCGTTCAGCATGATCCCCTCTTGCATCACGCTCGCGCACGGCGCTCACTCACTGCCGACGCACATGTTTTGCTGCTTTTTAGTTTACTTTTATGGTAGCTAGACAACAACTGACAGTATTGTGTTAGGCGTTATAGGAAACGACAAACACTCAACTAATGGAACATAGTAATTTTGAATCACTTACTCTTAATGTGTAGACGCGACTGTCCGTTGAAAAATATGGCTGACAAGAAAAAAATCTTTGTTTACATTCTAATCCGTTCTTTTACAACACGCTGTCAGAATCAGAAGCAAACAGGTAAGTGACATCGCAACTGTTTGCATTGGCCGTGTTTTGATCGGGTCATGCCGCTGTTCCCCAGGTTCTTTGTTCACCAGTCTCTATATTCCCCAGTCCGGGTGTTCCCTTCAAGAAAAAATCGAAATTCAGTCCCAAAGTTCCCCAGTTTCGTTGTTCCCCACCCTGTGGCGATCCCGCTGTTACCCATTCCCGCAAATCCCCGGTCCCGGTGTTCCCCAGTCCCGGTGTTCCCCAGGCCAGCTGTTCCCCAAGTTTTCGCCGTTGGTGGTGTTGGTGGGTTTTGCTGACTTAAACGTTGTTACTGTTGTTTTCATTGCTATAGGCGAGGCAGTGGGAGGGCGGGGTGGGAGGAGGGGAGGAGGGGGGAGGGTCGGGGTATTGGGGGTGGAGCGGGAGGGCCGTAGAAGATGGGTTTCATGCCGACTGGGCAGCGCTGGAACCAGCAGGTCAGCACTTGCATGACCCCCATCAGGTCTGTGTAGACAGTCTAAAAGTAAAATGGCCCGTTGTGAAAGAAAAGGTGTAGCTCACGCAGAGTATGATATAAAGGGATAGGGGTTCAAAGCGTAAAAAAAAAGAAGCACATCCCTGTCAAAACTCCTTTCTAGCATCACAAATTCATGCTTCCCGTTCTAGAATCATACTGTCAAGCACAGACGAGACAGAAATAAATTCTCACATCACACACAATCTTACTCCATACGCGTTCTTACCCAGGGATATAACACTTAGACTTTGTAAAAATACCACCCCTTCTTTATTAAATTATTAGAAAATGTCTACACTCAGAACTCCGGTGTAGAGCAGAAAGAAATGGGAAAGTTAAAGTTTCATCACTTTACGCAGATCTCAAAGCCTTGGCCTCCCCGA
>JAFLJL010017728.1:51814-73097 GCA_018398815.1 Conus ventricosus | reverse complement strand
TTACGTAATGGAGTGACTGTATCATAGCCCATCCATACAGATTGTTGCATCTAAATACATGAGATAGTTAGACCTTTTACTTGGATCATAATCATCTAAGTATTTGTTGTTGCTTTACAGTAATGGTGTTAGACCTTTTACTTGGATCATAATCATTAAGTATTTGTTGTTTGCTTTACAGTAATGGAGCGACGCCATACTAATTCCCCCACGCAATCCGTTTTCAATCATCTGAAGCATTGGTAAATCTGACATAGGTCAATCTGTACTCCGGTATATTTTAAGAAAGCGTCCCAACTCATCCCGGGCGCAGAAATATAATGAGTAGGATCCAGACTATAGTGTTTCATGCAGATCTTTCTGTAATTTTCAAAGACGTCCACCAACAAACATACGTCTGCCAAGTATGAATCATGATAGTCTCCCATTGTTTTACACATCAACTTCCGCCATGCTTCTTGAGCATGCTGATAGTCGGAATCACTGATGTCCTTTCCCCGAAGTCGGAGTGTGGCTGCCCATGTGGCGGGGTAATCAAAAACGGTCACACACGTAATGTTCTCATCCCAGCTGATGCATTTGTGCCATAGTGTTCAAATACTTCGCTGTTCGGATGTCCCTGGAGTCTTTTAGCCAGGTACGACAACAACACAACAAACACAATGATGTTCTTTCTCTAAGACTAGAAAAGAACGCACCTTTAGGCGGAAGTGAGTCTTCATCAAACCTTTCCCAACTGTTCATGTATTCATAAGGATATATTACTCCTTTAACAATGATGAGTCAAAATATTCTTCTGTTATTGGGCACGTCTTTAAGGACGACGATAATGATTCTAATGATGCCTTCAAGTGTTGCATAGTCATAGAAAGACAGATTATTCAGATTGAAACACATGTACTTTTCTGATGACTGCAATGCATTTTACCTGAAGTCGCTGGTTGCTGCTTGCAATATAAGATGAGAGTCGTAACCTCGCAAGTTATGAAAGAATATAGGTAATTTCCATGTCTTAGATCAACCTTTAGTTGAAGATTGTGTCACGGACAAAAAAAAAAGAAAAACCGAAATCGTGGTCAGTCGCCAGCCAGTTCAATTGGACATAAGCTCCGAACGCAAACATCCTGGCGCCAGGCAGACGACTTCATGCGTCGCCTCACCAATTAGGCACAGCGAGGAGGCTATTTTTAGTTCTTGCGGAGACGGCAGACAGACTGAGTGGCTGACCGACGTCTCAATAGGTCTGGCCAGACGGATCGCTATGTCTAGGTCAGACTGATACAGCTAATTTACAAGACCAGTGCCCACAGTTAAGCCAGGCGTCGCCAGCTAAAGTAGGAAGGGGGGAGGTATTGTGTAGTGGGGTGAAACCAAGCATAATTAATAAATGACCCATTGACCACCACAGAGAGCACGGCGGTAGGTGTGACTTTCAGGATTTACATGTCCAATGAAAAGAAGGGAAGTAACCGCGGTACCAGGCGGGAAAAATTCTGAGCAATGTACTCACACCTTGACATATAGAAAGGATAAGAAAGCTGAGGAGAGAGACCAGACAGAGAGAGAGAGAGGTTCGGAGAGTAGAGCTCTGCTCGAGAGAAAAGCAGAGAGATGAGAGGAGGAGTGAAGAGAACCGCGTTGAAGCATTAGCACCATATAGAGTCTGCGAGGAAGAACTACGGAGAGATGTTGAGAAAGACAGAGAGAGAGTTGCTAATCGATGAAGAGAAAAAAAAAAAAGAATAAAAGGCAACTATGTCCATCTGAAAGCGCAGACTAAGAAGAGAGAGAGAGAGAGAGAGAGAGAAGAGAGAGAGAGAGAGAGAGAGAGAGAGAGAGAGAGGGAGAGAGAGGAGAGAGAGCGAGAGAGAGAGTGCAATGCGTTCAGTGCAGAAAGGAGAACAGGATCGATGTCTGGTATCACTGTTCAATTTGAACCGGGTTCGACCTCATACCTGGCAGCGCCACTTTCAATCAGCAGAGCCACCGGCCAACTCAGTATCCTACCAGTGCCAGCAGTCTAACCTGACCAGTGCCAGCAGTCCAAACTTGACCATCCACAGTCCAACCTGACATTGCCAGCAGTTGTGACGTGACTGTGTTTGTGGAAAGGTGACAGTGAAAAAAAAAGGAATAAAAGGAAAGACAGTGATGTCTAAATAGTTTAAGATCACTGGCCAGGTAAAGTGGAAATCTACTTATACCATGGGGGGGCAGGGTAGTTATGATGATTTAGATAAATGGTATTGTGGAAGTACAAGGAAATAGAGAATGTTTTATTTTGTTTGGTTCCATGCCGCGTTGTTTTTTATAATGATCATGTGTAGTAAAGTATAGAACTTTTACTAGTGGTTTGATTTGACGAATGCATGATAAATGAATGAGATTGTAAGCGAGCTGTGAGTGTGTTTGGGCTGTGCCTAGTCCGTCCTCCACTGACATACCCGAGGTTGACACTTTATTGGTGAGCCGCCAGGATATTCGGCCCATTTATAATAGTTGTTCAACTCAACCACTTCTCAGAGAGGAACTGGGTGGATTTCAAGTATTGTATCCTAAATAAAGGCCAAGGTAAGTGTCCTTACTGTATGTTACCAAGATAGTATAATATACTAGGCTTGGCATTGCTTCCATGATAGTAACACTAGGCTTGGCCTTTTCACCCCAGAGTACTTATTTCGCACTAGATTGCCTATAATTCGCTCATCATAGTGGGTCAGTCCTAGGCGGTTCCTTATACAAACTATTACGTTTGTCCCAAGCTAATATTATCAATCATAAGGATTGTGCTATCACTTCACTCGTGTCGGTAACTACCACCAGTTGGCTGTCGAGGTAAAAAATCTGTTTAAAAAAAAAAAAGAGAATAATGGCGGACGAAAAGACACCCCTATTGAACCACTTGTGAGCGTCGCTCGTGATTTAGGCTACCGGGAGAAAGGAGTTGTGAGCCATTCGTTGAAACCCAACAAAAGATGGAAAGAGATGAGCGAGCGGAAAGAACGCCGTGTCGCCAGTAAGAAATAGCAATAGCAGAGCAGGAAAGACTAAAGCTAGCGATAACGAACGCAGGAAACAGAAGAATAAGCATGAACCAGAAGGAATAAGGGACACGCAGGAAACGGAAGATTAAAGGGATTCAATTAGAGTTAGAAAAAGTGAGAACAGAGAGGGAACGACTGATGATGGTAAGTTCAGTTCCATGACCCTGTGCGCTTGTTATGCCCCCCGACCAAAAGTTGCCAAAATTCCCTCTGAAGGATCAGATTCGATAGAATGCGTATATCAGACGCATTTGAACGTGTGCTACTAGTCAGGGTTGCCTTCAGAAGAATGGGCAGTCATTTTGGTCAGCGCTATTGAACGGTAAGGCATTACAGATTTCACTCGTTAACCCTCAAACCCAACAATCAGATTTTGATGTGTGAGGAGTCTTTTGATGAAGGGATTTGACCTCACAGAGAGGGGTTCAGAAAGAAGTTTCGATCAGGCTAGAATACAAGCAGGTGAAACGTACACTCATTCGGTGCACTTTTAGATCCACTATTTTGAGAAGTGGTAGATTTAGTGGAACGAGAAAGAGTACGCTGAAATTGAAAGAGCAGGTTATGAAAGCACAATTATGTCAGGTGCAGCCCAGAGTTTAACTATACATTTGAAAGAGAGACAGCCAGAACAGCAGGGGAGTTGCTGAAGTTAGCAGAGGGGTACAGGAGGCCACGTTTGGCACTAAGGTGCAGGAGAAAACAGGTGCCAGGCATCAGGTGAGGAAGATGTGCAAGGAGACTAGGGAGTTTTCCTTGCAAAGTCCTGCAAACCCAGTGGTGGGGCAGAAGGGAGGACAACTGAGACAATATTGTTTCAATTGTCAAAAGACGGACATGTGGCGAGAGATTGTCGCATGAGTTTCCAAAGGCAGCCGCCTTGCAAGAGTTGATAAGGGTCGCCAGGGGAAACACCCAGCAGTGGAACCAAACGATCCAATCTGAAGAGTAGAGTGCGGCCTATGGCTCGTGCTGGACAGCATCAGTGTCCAGGGGATGGAGGGCACTAGGCTGAGTGGCTTCATTACCAGTGGAAGCAAGGTGGATTGGCCAGCAGAGGGTGAAAGTGTGTACGGGACACTGTTGTTCATGTGGTGATAGTAAGAACAACGCTGGTCAAGGAAGGGGCTTGCCAGGCAAATCCAGACCTGTACTCTAATCGATGGCCCTGTGAAGAAGTTCCCAGTTGCAAAAAGATAGAAGTACGTAACCCTTACTTCTCAGGCGAGTTTGTCTGCGCTGGTGATGGAGAAACCCCTTAATGATTTGATCATTGAAAAATCCAGTGCAAGGGATTCCAGGGGATCCTGAGTTGTTGACTGCTACAGGGGCAGCAGATCAAACACGAGCAAGACGTAGGAAAGGTTGATAAACCGTTAGTCGTTCCAGCAGGAAGTCAGGCATAGATGTGTCGCCTGATGAGTTTTTAGGCAGCGCAGGAACAAGACCCTTTGCTCGTAAAGTCTTTTGGATGGCAGAGTAGGAGAGCAAACAGGTAGGTTAAGGAGGGGGGGGGGGGGGGGGGGGGGGAGACCAGAATTCTGGTGAAAGGCGGGTTGTTGACGAGTGTTCACCAAGGGGAAGACAGTAAGAGACAACCAGTTTAAGAACCAAGCATGTCATCGTGAACACTGCATGTCAGTGGGTCACGAGTCGCTATGGCGGGTCATCATCGGCATGGCAAAACAGCTGACCGAATCTTTGATGCCTTTCCATGGCCAGGGGCAATGGCAGCAAAAACGGTTTCTGCAAATGACTTGTGATGTGTGTCAAAGGTCAGCCACACGAGGGGTGAAATGAAGCGCCTCTTAAAACAGCCCCGTTTTGGGGGGGGGGGGGGGGGGGGGGGGGGGGGGGGGGGGGGGGGGGGGGGGGGGGGGGGGGGGGGGGGGGGGGGGGGGGGTTGGTGTTTTTTTTTTTGGTGTGTGGGGGGGGGGTGTTTTGGGGGGTGTGTTTTCTTTAATTGACACACCATCAGAGAGTGCTGTTTGATCTGATTGGCCCATCTCGCCCTGTATCCAAAGGTGGGCACAGGGTATGTGTTGACGGCTCGTGGATTACGCGACCCATAACCAGAAGCAGTCGCACTGAAAGGCGTAGATACGCAACAGTGCTGAAGGGCTGGCAGACATCTTTTCTCGCGTGGGTGTGCATCACAAATTCTCAGTGACAGGGGATCACAGTTCACCCAGCGTGATGAGGGAGGTCAACAGGCTGCTAGGGATCACACAGCTCTCACTACCCCATACCACCCACAATGTAATGTCCTGGTGGAAAGATTCAATGGTGTTTGAAGGGCCTCTTAAAAGAAGCTCCTGTGAGGAAAAGACCAGCAGATTGGATCGTTACATTCCAGCGGCAAATGTTTCGCCTACAAGGGAAGCCCCTCAGGAGAGCACAGGCTTTTCGCCATTCGAGCGCTGTATGGGCGGGACAGTCAGGGGACCAGTGTGTATTCTCAAAGAGCTATGGTCCGGAGAACAGAGTCCCAGAAGGAGGTTAAAACCACTTATCAGTATGTGGTGGACCTACGCAATAGGCTAAGAGGAGACTCTGTAGTTGCAAGGGAAAGTTTGCAGGAGGCACGGGTCGTGGCAGAGAAGCAATATGACAGAAGGTGAGTTGAAGCAATCCCTCAAGGTGGAGATTCCACGTCCGTTACAACTGCTTCCCACAGATCACAACAAGCTGCTGATCATTGGAAAGGACCATTCACCAACATTGAAAAGGTAGAACAGGACTTACCGGAATGATGTGCATGGGGAATCCAATACTTTTCCATGCGAATTTGCTCCGCAAATATATCAGCGTGAGACTTCAGCAACACAGGCGCAGCGTCAATCATTGAAGAGGTGAAGGAGACCCCGCAGAAGAAGGGGGCGATTTTGCTGCCTGAGTTGCCAGGACGAGTCATACAGGGATGTGGTCACTGTATACGGGCTAGACATAGAAGACAGGAGGAAGTTAGGGGGCTCCTAAAACATATAGGGCGTCCCCTGACTGATAAACCGGCAGGCCAACCTAGGAGACCTGTACGGTGGAGTTAACACGCAAAAAACCCGTACATGAGAAAGCCTACCCGGTCCCGTATGCCACCAGAACAAGTGATCGAGGAGGAGTGAAAAGATGTTGGACCTTGGGGTGCTTGAGCCATCCAAATCATCGTATAGTGCACACCGTCGTTCCTAGTGATGAAAAAGTCCGGAGAAGCATCGATTCTTGTGTTGACTATCGACGTCAGAACAGTGTCACCAAGGTCGATGCAGAGTCATAACCGAAACGTGGAAGACCTATCGCTCAGGTCGCGCACAAGCAAGAGCAAGTATTTCACCAGGATAGATCTGAGCAAGGGTTATTGCAAATAGCCTTGATTGAGGATTCAAAGGAAGTCACAGCATTCTCCACTCCTATGGTGCTATACCAGTGGGCGAGTAATTCCTTTTGGCAGGTCAACGCACCTGCAGTTTTCTCTCGGATGATGAGTAATTTATTGACGGGTTGGAAGGCGTAAGTGAATTTCATGGACGACATTCTGATAGCATCTGAGACATGGTGGAAGACAGCATATGAGGCACATCAGCATTTTATAGAGAGGTTGAGACAAGCCAATCTCACAGCCAGACCAACAAAAGTGCCAGATTGGTTTTCCCAAGCCTGTAGGATTCCTGGTTTTGTTGTTGAGGCGACACCAAGCAGCCAGAAAAGGGAAAGGTGTAAGAGATGATGAATTCATAGAGACAAAGACCCAAAACAGAAGTCAGGAGCTTGCGTAGGTTTTGTTGGTTTTCTACAGGGAGTATGTTCCAAATTTCGCAGCAATCACGATCCTCTCAGCAGAATTGGTCAAGGCAGGGAAACCGGCAGTGGTGTCGAGTGGTCAGACCTGCAGAGCAAGCACTGCAGACAGTGCTAGAACGACTTAGGTTCCCGTCCCATCATGAAGCTACCTGATATGTCTAAAAACCATTTTCTGTTTTGCGTACGAGATGCATCAGGTGGTGGATAAGGTGCAGTATTGTTGCAGAGCATTAAGGGGTCAGAGTTCCCCTGTGCAAGTATGCATCAGAAGTTGACGAGTGTCGAAGAAAGGTAACGTATGGTAAGAGAGTGTGGCTGTCGTGTGGGCCCGTGCAGACATTTCATCACCAATACTTGAATGGGAAAAGAGTTCGTGATAGAGACTTGATCATAACACTCACGTTCCTGCAGGAGGCGCAGCTGAAAAACAGCAGTGTGCGCGCTGGCAAATGGCACTGCAGCCCCTACGGTACCGAGTCCAGTACAATCCATGTCGACATAATGTATGAGCTGACTATTTAAGCCGTGTAGTCAATCAACTGCAACTCAGAGGAAGTCAGTCCAATATCTGTGGTGCATAGGCTACTTTGTTAATACATGTGTTGATTACAAGTTATGTTAGTGAGTAATGGGTTCATTCCCATTTGCTATGTTCCATATTTTTCTTTCTCTGTGTGAGAACTTTGTTCATGTAAATGTAAGTTATGTTAGGACATACAGTCGCTTGTGTGGAATCACTGTTTGCGATAAGTGAGATGGAAATTCCTCATGAGGTTCCCATGGATCAGGACATATAGATTGTGCTCTTTCAAAGTATCGTGAAAAGAAGAGGTGGCAAATCCGCAGGTAGGGGATTGTCAAAGTGTACCGAGAGGTATGGAGGAGAAAATGATTTGACATAAGGCAAAGAGCGCACGTCAAATGAATGACCCATTGGGGGAGACGTATTCACTAGGAGATATAGGGAGATGCATATAACGTTGGAAAGGCCGTTATAGTAGTGAAAGGTTTTTGAAAGGTGCTAGCAGGAGAACCTGGTGCAGGGATGTAGCTGTGTGGTGCGGAGCCAAATAGCGTTAGAGTATTGTGATTTATTGGGACGCGTGTGTTAGATTTATGTGTGTGTGGAGAGCAGGGCGTGGGGGGGCGAGTAGGGACTAAGAGTCGAAGGTGAGGTGGCGAAGGTGGGGGAAATTGTAGCGACGGACGAAAGGAAGAAATCAGGACCCAAGACGCGAATTCGTGTGAGTTCAGGGGTGGGTTTTGGGTGGGGGGGGGGGTGGGCTCGCGGGCACGCAGTGAGATCTTAGCAGATAGATGTTACCGAGTGTACTCGCTGGAGTCTCTGCACGAACGCGGAATGCGCAGTGGCGTGGCGGCAGGGCGCGGACGACTCGGTTCTATATGGGTTGGCGTGCGCGTGGGGATGGCTAGGGCTCGGCTAAGGTGTTCTACAGGCACTAGGCGAGAGTCAGGGTGAGAGTGAGATGCATAATGTAGGTTATTCTCATGAGGCGTGTGGGAGAACTGTGCAAGAACGGTAGTATATGGTAAGGCTGAACTGGACTAGTGTGGTGATGTTGTGATGGTGTTTGGTTAGTTTTTTGGTGTTGGGGGATGATCTCAATGGGGGATAGGGAGCTTGGGGGCGCGGAGGGGCGTTGGCGACACTGAGGCTCTATCTGCGAGGGGAGGAGTAGCAGGGAGCGGGGATACGGGCAGCAATGGGTGATCAGCGGCGTGAGTGAGCCGTCGGGATGCTCCGCCGGGTAGTTAATGCGGCGAGGGTCTTTCGGGCCCGAGGTCTAAGAGTTAGGAGGTGGGGGGTGTGGGTAGGTGATGTTGGGAGTATTAGTTGGGAGGTAGTCTAACAGCCACTAGGCTGCGATTCTTATCTTTCAAATGTGAACCACTTGACGGCAGACGGGCACAGATGAGGGGGGGCAGTGCGCGCAACATTAAGAGGTGGATAAGGTGTGGACACATCATTTTCACAGATTCATCGATGATATGCCTACATTATCTAAGATTAGAGGGGACTGCGTACGGACTGTCAAGTCCTGGCACGTAGCATTAGGCTAGGAAAAACTGGCTTACTGGACACACAGATGGTGCGCGAGACTAGCTGGCCTTATGACTATATAGGGAACGGTTACCAAACAGGAAGTATAAGCAGACCGCTGAGAGCCAGCTGGTCAAGCAGCCAGTTAGAGACTGACAGCAGGAGGTTCACAAGCCGGGGGAGAGATAGAGTCGCGGAGTGGGCGTCCTGGCTCTTCGAGCGCACCCGCGCGCGCTGCGCTAGGTAGGTAGTCAAGAGAACCCGAGTGAGAAAGCGAACAGAAGCACAAAGAGAGGGAAGAGCCTAGAAATTAGCCTTAGGACGGCTAGCCTAGTTGGCTACTGTGGCTATTACTGCCTGCTAGGATGGCTCTCTATACGCCTCAGCCTGATACACAACACCACATTAAAGCACAGCACCACAAACAAAGCAACCA
Source organism: Conus ventricosus (assembly GCA_018398815.1). Lineage (NCBI taxonomy): Eukaryota > Metazoa > Mollusca > Gastropoda > Neogastropoda > Conidae > Conus > Conus ventricosus. The sequence goes on along the minus strand of JAFLJL010017728.1, from coordinate 63,757 downwards.
TATAGAGAGAGAGGGAGTAGGTCTGTCAGATGAAGGACGTTAAGGAGAATGTTTGAGAAGAGCAGAGAGAGAGATTGCTACTCGATGAAGAGAAAAAAAAAGAAAAGAATAAAAGAAGGCAACTATAGTCCATCTGATAGCACAGACTAGAAGAGAGAAGAAGAGAGAGAGAAGAGAGGAGAGAGAGAGAGAGAGGAGAGAGAGAGAGAGAGAGAGAGAGAGATAGCGAGAGAGAGCGAGAGAGAGAGAGTGCAATGCATTAGTGCAGGAAGGCGAACAGATCGATGTCTGGTAGTCAACTGTTCAATTCTTGAACCCGGGTTCGAACCGCATACCTCTGCAGCGGCCACTTTCATCAGGCACGAGCCACAGGGCCAACGCCCAGTAAACCTGACCAGTGCCAGCAGTAACCCTGACCACATTTCCAAGCATTCCAACCTTGACCAGTGCCAGCAGTCCAACCTGACCAGTGCCGCAGTTGTTGTCGTGTGACTGGTGTTTGTGGAAAGTGACAGTGAAAAGAAAAGAGAAGAAAAGGAAAGACAGTGATTCGTAAATAGTATAGATCACCTGCCGGTAAAAGTGGAAATCTAATTAATACCAGGGTTAGTTATGATGATTTAGATAAAAGTTTTTGTGAAGTCCAAGGAAAGAGAGAATGTTATTGATTTTTGTTTTTGATTTTCATGCGCGCGCGTTTGATGTTTTTCTTCTATGGATCATGTGTAGTAAAGTTTATAGACTTTACTAGTGGTTTGATTTGACGAAGGCATGATATAAGAATAATTGTAAGCGAGCTGTGAGTGCGTTTGGGCTGTGCGCTAGTCCTTCCCTCCACTGGAAATTACCCCGAGTTGACAGATTGCATTTACTGTGTGCTGCTCCTCTGGAACTTTCCACTAATGTTATCATGGGTCTCTTACGGTGGTTGGGTTTCTTTACTGTTAGGGCGTTAGTCTAAACCGGCGGCACCAAGGCCGCCCCAACAAATCCAAATGTGTGGCGACTTCGTACTGTTCTTGGGTCTTCAGGTGTCATCTTGATTCAGATAAGTTTTAGATTATAGAACAGTCATTAACCGTTCTTGCTGCAATCATGCGTTCTAAGAAGTATTCAGCCGCATCTGGTCCTCTGTATAGTTCAGGCTTTGAATGGACGCCATCCGACCTAACATTGATGAAAGCAAACGAACAAATCTGATGATTACTCGTTAAGACTGTTTTTGGAATTTCTGTGGGTTGGCCCCTCATAAGGACAATAAGCGACTCAAAGTCTGCGTAAACAACATATGGACTCGTTTGCAGATGTTTCCAGTTCTTAAAACAAACCTTAGTGCCTTCTCTCGGCGTAATTAGTTCTGTATGACAATCTACCAGGCTGATACAATGTTTCTATGTTCACTTGAATGGATGGAATTCTTGTTAAACATTTTCTACAGAATTCTTGTTAATTACCATGCTTTGAAGTATGCACCAATAATCTACTCATTGTACGAATTAAAGTGTAATGCGGTGCACATATTGATGAAAACATCGACTCCTGAGTCGTCATAAGAAGTTAAGTCCACATGATTTTTGTCTGGTTCACCAATCGATGGCTGTTCTTAGACACTTTAATGGGCTGTAGATTTGTTTCCTCATCCCATGTGTACACGTTAACAGTTATTGGACGATTCTGTTCTTCAAACTGTTCAATTTGGTCTATGCTAACAGGAAAGGATATTCCACTGAAGTTAAGTTCATTGATGTAAGGTTGATAGTTAGATACTCTCTCTGCGTTTTTAGCAACGTGATGCAGCCTTGCAAGAACGCACCACATAAAACATTTGTTGTCTGTATTCTTTATGTTTAGAACTGCTCTTTTTGAAACTAATGCTGGGGGTAGCGGGATGTAAGAATTGCCTTCGATTGGTGTGTACTTAGACTGTTTTAATTTGATCTCTAAGACTTTACCCTCTGACCAACCAGAGCCTCTCATTTTAGCTTCCTCAGAGGCTACATTAAAGTGTGTAAGCAGTTGGTCTGCCCAATTAGGCGTGAGGTCGCTGTATGAAAGAATAGTCTGCTGTCTGGTTGAGACCCAGACTTCTAGATCTTCATTATGTATTGTTGTATAGTCCAACCAAAACAGCTAGTCTTACTTTAACTGGTGGTTCTATTGTTAGTTTTACTTGGCACTTGAGAAATAGCATGCACAACGCTTTCCTGTACGTTTGTTGGAGCAATAACATTCTAAATCGATCTCATTTAGTGCTCTTGTCAAACGCACTTCCTTGTCTAAGTCATTCAACATTTCTTCAAGACTTTCATATATCTTACCTTCCATGTTGAGTTTCTTTTCTAACACAAAATATTTATTTAAAATTAAAAAAAAATATATCGACATCGTCTCCAAAGTCGTCTCCAACGTCGTCTCCATAGTCGTCTCCAACGTCGTCTTAGTCAGAATCAATATCGACAGTCTTTTGTGCTTGGACTCATAAAACTAAAGTATAAACACCCTTTGGTGTTGTTAATGTGATCTGTTTAGAACAGAGTTTAATGTATCGTTTACTTTTTTTTTTAAACATTCCTTTTTTATCTGATCGGTGTCTGGTTGTTGAGAAAAAGTTACCCTTGCCTTTTTTTAAGATCAAACTTTTGTCTTTTGTAGTCCTCAAAATCAGCCTGTAAACGACTAAATTCTTCATCCGTGATGTTCGAGTCAGCCAGTGCTTTATTTATTATCAGTTTGAACGAACTAAGTTTAGCTGTTATTAGTTGAATCATGGCTGTGTGGTTTTGGAGTTTAGCTTTTATTTTTTTTTGCTGGCAGCACTTACAGCTAATGTGCACAGGCCAAGAGTTAAAGACAAACCGCCTAGAGGTATAGCTACCGGTGCACCTACGCCTGTTGCAAAAACCTACACTTGTTCCTGCGATAAGCACGAAATAGTCATGCTCCAGTATAACATATGTAACAGCATTAAAACACAGAATACCTTCATGGGTTTTCGCTGTATTTTTGAATGGTCTTGCTCCTATTTCTTCTGCATTTTTGTATGTTGGTTAAGCTGAGTTTTTAATGTGCTCTCTTCTTTGGCGGCATCGTCTCCAGGATCTCTGTAGGTCAACCCTGTCGCTGGGGCACTTTTGATAACCTGAACATCAGCTTTTTAAAATAAAAAATAATTACATTGTAAATCTTTTCATCTGTTATCTTGAATATTCGTTTGCTGCGGCATCATATAGACAAACAAATATACATTAACTTCTGGTTTGTCACTCTCCCTTTTCTTTATCAATTCTGCATGTTATTCCGTCCCTTAACAGTTTCTCTTTCTCTCCCACTTCCTACACTGAGTATCCTCTGCGCGATCTAGGTCAATCATAAAACCGTATTTTCGTTGTTAAATAATCTCGAGTCTAACACTGTGAAGGGTAGATCTTTAACACCAGGTCTACTGTTGGCTTCTATGTCTCCACTTCCAAAAATTTTCTTATTTTCGTTAAAATGAATGAATAAGGTTTAAGCCCCTACGCAGCGTAATTTGTTAGACTACCATCAATGTACATGGCACGTTCGTTATTTTAGGATTAATAAACTTTTCACATTTCTTTGGTATGGGTTCTTTATCATCTTCACTCACAATAAATACCTTTAAGTATCGGCTGTGGCCCAAAACTAAAATTCCATAGAGTGTCGGCCTGCTTTTGATATATTTAGAATGATGAATCACTCTAACGTAATATATTGCTAATTTTGACCTATATTGTTGCTGATCAGCCTCGCTAAGTTAGTCTAACATGTCAAACTCAGACCGATATATCAGAAATGCTGTACTTTGCTTGGGTGTCTTAATTTGATAACACTCTGTATTCATTAAGTTAGTTCATATAACAATCTGTCTTGTTAATGCTCCTGAAAATGGAGCATCGCTTTTTAACACTCGAAAGTCGAAGTATTGAAAATCGATCCATATACGCATAACTTACAGCTTCATACTTGTTACCATCTTTAGCATCTCCGGCGCCTATTCTGTGTCCTTAGTGCTTCAATATTTCGATTCCTTAAACGCAAATCGCCCTTTCTTTCGCGTAGCCATAGATCTAAAAAATTAAAAAATATTCTGCATTAGTAAGGAAAATATTTCTGCCCTCTCATTGTTTAGAAAATTTTCTTACGATTGCCCGCCCCATATTCTGTACATCTGCCGTTATGGGTCTGTTGCTGATGCGAGATCCTATTTTGAAAGTAATTCGGCAGATCCCCACAATCATTTCATCTGCTCCTATACTGAAATTTGACAGTGAAATTTGATCTAATCAATAGTAGATTGATTATTTGGAACAATAATATTCTGTTTTTTTTCCCTTCACGCCAAAGGGCTCTTTTCAGTCTTCTATACGGTTGAAATGACCCATCTTGTGACACTTTTTTTATAAAACAAAATAAAAAAGTTAATTATTTAAAAACATGCAGCATTGCAGATGAAGATTATGACGTGTTTGATCCATGGAGACACATAGTGAAATGACTCCTTTGACGCCACGCTTCGCGCTCTCATTGCGCGTGAATTAACAAGAAATTACGGCCGGAGCATTTTACAAAAGTTTAGGCCAAGAACCTCCCCAATTTATAGACCCTGATTTTGAAGTAAAAGATGGCCATTTGTTTGTAAAAAGCGGCCCGACCGAGAACAACTTGTTCAGCTTACAGATAAAGGAGACCCATCAAAGTTTGTAGGCATGAATACAATTAGACAAAGACTTAGGGGGAAGATCGAAATCGCCTTGGCATTTCTAAACCAAAATTACATAGGAGGCAGTTGCTAAACTTCAAAACACACTACAAGAACTCCCAACAGATAACCAAATACAAAACATGGAACTTAAAGCACGCAAATATCACAAGCAATAGAAGCAGAAACCAGTTTTTCGAAGAAACAGTACCAAAAACAATTGATGTTTCTTCTTTGCCTATGAGAGAAAATATTAGCCCTTAATCGTGCTTTAAGAAACCAACAGAGGTGAATTAACAAACAATTTAGCAAAACTGAGTGAAATAGATGAGCATAAAAAAAAAGAGAAAAGAAAAAAACCCCGCTGAGGCTGACGATTTAAAACTTGGGGCCCTTTGTCGTTAAAGAAAAGAAAAAACCAAAAAGGGGAAAAATTTTATATTGAACAAGATAGATTACCCAAGACTAGAACCCGGTTTATTAAACCAAAGAAAAAACTACAAACTAAATGAAAAGAATAAGAAAAAACTATCCAAAAAATTTTTTCATAAAGAAAAGGGACCCCCTAGCGGGAACGAATAAAAACCCACTTTTTAGAGAGAAAGGGTTGTCACATTTTAAAAACTTTAAAAACGGGCCCTTGGGTTTTTCCCAATAAGAAAAGGGTTTTGGGCCCTATTAGGGCCCCGGGGGCCGGGGGGTCAAAGTTCAGTCCCTTTCCCCCACCATCCCCTCCTTCACCGCCCGATAAACTTTGGGGGAAAAAAAACCCAATTGATAATCTTGGGGGGTTTATTAAAAAAAATTTACCCAGTAAACCCATGATTTTCTTTCCCCCGGCGTATTAGGATTTGTCTTTGCTGGTTTTTTGGCTACGGAAAAGAAAAGTATTTGGGCTTTTTGGCCGGGGCACTTAGGACTTTTGTTTCTTAAAATTTTGGGTTTAAAATTTTTCCCTAAGTAAAGAAGGAATAATCCTGGGCCAAAGTTAACCCCAATAACAAGTCCGTTTTTTCATATTCATGGTTTTATTTTTTTTCGTCATCGCGAAAAAGAGTCCGCGTTTAAAAAGGGCCCTTTTTTGGGTTTGGGGCCTTTGGGGTTTGGGAATGCCCTTTTTCTTGGGGGGGGGGGGGGGGGGGGGTCCGCTTTTTTGTTTTTTTTTGGGTTTGGGGTAAAAAATTTTTTCCGGGGTCAGAATTTTTGTCGTTTATTCCGCCCTTTTCTTTTTTTTTCCTCCCAAGTTTTTTCATTGTTGTATTTATTATTGTTCCTTTTGGGTCTGAGGTCACTTCTGACCAGCATTTGCCAACAGAAAAGGGTCTATTTTTTCGTTCTTGCGTATTGTAAAAAACTTTTGGTACCTTTTTTTAAAAATTTTAAAGGGAAATCAAATGCCCGAATTAATGGCGTCCTCTAAAATTTTCCAAGTACTGTTTTTTTGGGATCCAAAGCCCGTAGAAGGACAGTTATATTTGATCTCGCTTTTGCTTCGAACCTAGCAAAACCCAAACATAAGTACGAATAGAGTCGTTTTATTCGTTCTATTCCCCCTCTAGTTAGGCCCTTAAAGTGTCTTAAAATTTTAAAAGTTGTTTCCCTGCCCGTTTTATGCCTTTCTCTATGGACCCCAGGTGAACGTTTTTGCCTGAAGAGAAAAATGTGTAAGGGGGAAATTTCCCGGGCATAGTTAAACTTTTCTGGGCACGCCCCAAAAATTAAAGGGGGGCCTAAGGGCCCTGATTTCGGGGCCAAATTTTGTCTAAAGCCCGTCTTAACATTTAAAATTTTAATTTTTTTACAGAACCTTCCCAAAAACCCTTTATGTCTATTCTGTTTTCTGAATGGATTTAAACGGTTTGTCATTTGGAATGGGGGCTTGCAGTTCCCCAAAAAAACCTTTAAGGGTAATTTTTAAAAATTATAAACGACCTCACCAAAGGATCGGATGATTTTAAAAGGGCAGCAAACGACACTCCACACCCAGGTGTTTCACAAAACACAGCCAAAATTTAATGGGTTTTTGATAAAACTGCACGGATGAAATGGGAACCCCCACTTTTGCGATTTTATCTTTTTTAAAAGGGGGGTTAAGATAGCTGTTTAATGGAGTACTCACCTTTTCATGAAAAGTGTCAGTCTGGGTCACAGAAATGACAAGGGTGTCAGTTGTTATATTTTTAAGATTGTAGTGCGGTCCAACAGAATATTTTGCATTCGTATATTTAAATGCAGTCATTTTTAATTTGTTTAAAAAATGTTCGTAACAATAACAACTCAAGACAGTCCTTCGTTTTTAGAATATGCTATTGATAACGAATGCGGAACCCAAAGGGTCGCACTCCATGAAATTTTTTTACAAAGTCGTATGGTTTAATATAAGTGAAGCCAAGAAGAAGTAATATGATTGTAAAAGTTGATAAAGTAGGGACCAAACTTAGCCAGTTAACAATACCGGATGGTTTTACGGGTTTTGCTCACTAAAAGAAGCAATGAGTAACTTCAACATTACTCTCAAACTAAACAATGCAAATCTGAAAACAATGTTGACATTCAAACCTGAAAAAGAAGTTGTACATTACATTTTTGATGAAGCGCTAGTTAAAATGTTAGGCTTTTTAATTCACGCACAAAGTTATTTACCTTACACGAGCCGTTCTTAGTTTTAAAGTTACACCAGACAAAACTACTTATGAGGGGGAAAATCCGCTCGATCTTGCATTACATTCATTACTCTATGTTCATTTAGATGAACTGAGCACTGATGAAAACTTATATGATGGAAGGCCCTCAACTGTTTTAAGAGCTCTTCCGGCAGGGAAAGCTGCATATTGCGATTATGAAATTATACAATTCCCTAATTTGCAGTTTAAAAAATTAGCTTGTGGGAAGGTCGGATCATTTAATATAAAAATCACAGACGAAACAGGGAAAGTCGTAAAATGCAATAACCTGCACATTGTTTTGGAAATAAAATAATACGTTGTACTAAAACATGTCGCGTGGACAGAAGAATCGGGAGTTACACTGGCACCGTGAGGTGTGTAACTTTAGAATTAAAAGACCTTGCAGACGTTGTGGACTTTGAACAGAATGGTGAGATAGGCGCTTTGTATGGTTTTGAGTACACTAAAGATGGTGATTATAAACACAAAGAGGTTAGCGACAACAAAACGTTTCCTAAACTAGAACAACTACGCAATGTAGAAGCAAATAATGCAGGTCATTATGAATATAAAATAGTTAAAAAAAAACTGACAACAAATGGCACTTAGAACCATATGTAGAATGGGACATAAAATTTGAATTCGTAAGCCCATTTACATTTTTTAGCCGTCAAAAAAGTTTCAGAAAAGCATTAAACTCTGGTCCTTTACATATAAGTCTTATGCCGGAAAACAATAGTCGGAGAGAGATCGAAATAAAGCCGATTAGGAACAAACAGTATATCCTCCACAGAAGAGAATCAGTTTTGAAGGAAGCTTCTAGAAAATTACAGTTCATTCCACGCAAGAAATTAGGAGACACTTCACAATGATATTTGAAATTTCTGTCTTAAAAGATGTGGAGATGAATGGAGCTGTGGGTGTCAGTGAATCCTTATGGAAGGAATTAATATTAGCTGGCAAAACTTAGACGTTGACTATCTTAAAGTTACTGTTGTGGTTCGTAGACGGTGATAATTTTAAGGTCATAACAACAAGCAACAAAATCAATGTTAGTCTTAATAGAAGCAATCTGACAGAACTGAGTTGGATTAATCTTACACATTTAGGCCTTATAGGATTATATTTTACTGATCAAATTTTGACGGATGGTATGATAACAACAATAACTGGAGTAGATTAAATTCTGTTATAAAACTATGGAGCAGACGACTTTGGTGTCAATGTCGATGTTAAACTTTATGATAAAACCCCCTCATTGTTCATTGATTTGTGGACAGACTGGTTGTGGAAAAACATATTTGTCCTCGACCTATTACAAACAGTTTATTCGTTACAAGTTTGATCATATTGTGATTTTCTGTCCGACACTTAAATGGAACAAAGCTATACATAATAGAAGGTTTATATGGACGGATGATGACATATATTTAGTTGATCCCAGCAATAAACTGAGTCAGTGTTTAGAATACTTTTATAGACTGCTTGAGGGAACGCAGACACTATTTATTATAGATGACTGTTCGGCAGAAAGAGACACAGTTAAAAAGAGAAAAACTTTGTCAAAACTGGCTTTCAGTGGAAGACATGCTGGGATAAGTGTGTGGATTTTATGTCAGAAATATAACTCAGTTTTAAAAGACTTTAGAGAACAGTTAAAGACCGTAGTTTTATTTCACATGAAAGACAGAGACGCATTTGATGAATGTATGCGTGAAAATGATGTTATTGAAAACGATCAGGAAAAACACAGAATTAAACAAAAACTCAAGACAGAGAAGTTTTGTAAATTAGTGATGAAAACGGATAACCCGACACAATATATATGTTTGTAGATGGCTTTGTAACGTGCTGCCATTATTTTGTTGGGTTATTGAAAGAGAACGTGTAATGGATTATACGGCTTGTAGCTTGTAAGTGTGTACCCTAACAGGCACATACAGAAAGTGGAGAGCCTGAGCATCATATTAGCCGTTTTAGTCATCGTTGAAGGACTTGCTTGTGGAGAGAACGACAATATGCCGGTTCTAGGTCGAGCGCCCTGAAATTTAATGAGGGGCGGTTGAGCTAGAACCGGCATATTGTCGTTCTCTGGGGTGGTGGTGGTGGAAGAGGCAGTGTGTGTTACCTAGCTACCATCGTTTGCTGTTATGACTATTGATTGTTGCTACTTGTTTAACGACATTTTCTCACCTGTCCTGTACAGGGTGGTACGTGCAATCGCGTCTGTTCCATGCAGACACCTTGTGCATTGTGAGGGCAATCAATATAGGAAACACTGGATATAGGCCATGTCACCAGTCTTGAACATTATCTGCATGCGTGCGCGTGCGCGCACGTGTGTGTGTGTGTGTGTGTGTGTGTGTGTGTGTGTGTGTGGTGTGTGTGTGTGTGTGTGTGTGGTGTGTGTGTGTGTGTGTGTGTGTGGTGGCTTGCTGCCGCGCACGTGCGTGGCTGCGAGCTCGCGTGCGTGTGCGTGTGCGTGTGCGTGGGCGCGCAAGCGCTCGCGCGCGTGTGGTGTTTGTGTATTGTGTGTGTGTGTGTGTGTGTGTGTGTGTGTGTGTGTGTGTGTGTGTGTGTGTGTGTGTGTGTGTGTGTGTGTGTGTGTGTGTGTGTGAATTTTGTTTTACCACAAAAATTATTATGTGAATACACTACTAGCGTCTATAATCATTACATCCACAAAGTTGTGGATGACATAATAAGGAAGTCATAAGTAGAGTGGGAAACAATAAACACTAATAAATAAACAAGGCACCTCGCGGTCACATGATGAGATTATTACACGTCCATAATCCAAACGGATGCTGCTTTCGCCACCAAAGCGCCCATTACACATGCCAAGACAAATGACAGAATGAACCAGGAAATCATCATCCAGCCCCACCATAAAAAACAACAACAGAACAAAATAATAAAAAAGGATGCTCCAACCTTGTCCATATACCCTGCACCTGAAACAATACACAGCAACAGCACATCGTGAAACAAACACAAATCAATATTGACTTCCAGACCGGCACATGCTTTTTAATCTTTGATTTTTCAAACAGAACACACAGACAAACAGAAACAACTTTTACCGTCCCAATCTCCTGCGGAAATACAAACCTTCTCGATAACTCCGTTCTTCTAATACCTCACTGTTGACTGTTCCTCGCTTCTCTTTTGATACTTTTGGTGAAAAGTCCTTCTCTGTCTTGGCCCAAATGTATGGAACTCTCTACCCTGTCTCTTGGGAAAACAAACTGCTTCTCAACTTTCAAACGGCATCTGAAAACCTACCTCTTTCAAACTCATCTATCCCAAGAAACTGAAATGTGCAAGTCCTTCCCAATTAGATTTATTCTCCAGATGTACGCATACACGCACATGCACACACGCGCACATTTACGCGAACACACACCTCTATGCACACACCCATGCTCGCACGCATATGCACGCACAATACACACAAACACACATGCATACATACAGTATAGGTATTTGTCCGAAACTGATGTGTATTAGTTCCAAGATGCATGTTATATATTGTTTGATTTGTGCATGTCAGTATTTGATATCTCGAGGCTTTGTGTTTTTTGTCAGTGTGTATGACTTTTATAACTCATATCTTTCCATTTGGTCTTCTTTGAAATGTAAAGCGCTGTTGGGCATTTCAATGAAATATGCGCTATAGAAATAAACATTACATTCTTCTCTTCTCTTCTTCTTCTTCTTCTTCTTTTCTTCTTCTTCTTCTTCTTCTTCTTTCTTCTTCTTCTTCTTCTTCTTCTTCTTCTTCTTCTTCTTCTTCTTCTTCTTCTTCTTCTTCTTTCTTCTTCTTCTTCTTTTCTCTTCTTCTTCTTTCTTCTTCCTTTTCTTCTTACTATTATTAAATATAGGTTAGCTCGGTTTAATTAATATGAACGGAAATCTCAAATTAGACAAGAGACAGACAACAGTATTAAACAGACAAATAGGGCAAGCCTTGTTCCCATGATGAGATGCATGCGCATCCATAATCCCAGGCCAATGCTGCCTTCAACACCAAGTCTTCTAGCTCAACCACCAACACCAAGTCGTCTAGCTCAACCACCAACACCAAGTCGTCTAGCACACCCACCAACACCAAGTCGTGTAGCACACCCACCAACACCAAGTCTTTAGCACACCTACCAACACCAAGTCGTCTATCACACCCACCAACACAAGTCGTCTATCACACCCACCAACACCAAGTCGTCTATCACACCCACCGACACCAAGTCGTCTATCACACCCACCAACACCAAGTCGTCTATCACACCCACCAACACCAAGTCGTCTATCACACCCACCAACACCAAGTCTTCTAGCACACCCACCAACACCAAGTCGTCTAGCTCACCTACCAACACCTAGTCGTCTAGCACACCCACCAACACCAAGTCGTCTAGCTGACCTACCAACACCTAGTCGTCTAGCTGACCTACCAACACCAAGTCGTCTAGCACACCCACCAACACAAAGTCTTCTAGCTCACCCACCAACACCAAGTCGTCTAGCTCACCTACCAACACCAAGTCGTCTAGCTCA
>JAFLJL010017728.1:26814-49314 GCA_018398815.1 Conus ventricosus | reverse complement strand
TCATATCTGAACATTTTTAAAGAAACAAAACATTTTTAACCATTGAAATAATAAGAACAAATAACTCGAGAATCAAAGTAAATGTCCAATTGGACTCTTAACAATTGCCCTAACAACTTCTATAGCCTTCGCTTCGTTCCCACAAACATCCAAAAATTCGCGATTGATGGGTTCAAACTTAATAACCAAGTAGGTAAATATTTTTTAGTATTTCTGCAAAGGAAGATGACATGGAATAGTGTAATATTTTGGCCACAAAATACAAGTGACATTTTTACAATATTTTGTTTCGTATGCATCAAGTCTGATTTCTAAAGATCAGACTCTTCAAAAGTCGTTCCTGGTGGAGATTATGTCCCGTTTTATATTTTACAAGCTTCTTAAAGTATTTTCCCTTGTTGTCCTTTATTATGTTTGGACACTCTTTTTGTCTTCCTATCACCGAATCCCATGATGCTTTACCTAAAAGGCTATAATTTTTATGCAAGGATAAAGGAATATTTATTTTTGTAAAGCTCTTTTCCTTAGCTGCACCATTTTTGGCTAACCGATCAACCCTTTCATTTGCTGCTAAACCACAATGTGATGGAATCCAACAAAAGTCAATAGAAGAACCACGTAAAGACAAAAAATGAATTAAATGGTATATCTCAGATATCATTTCTCCTCTCACTCTTGTATGAGAATATCTTAAAGCTTGCAAGACAGATTTTGAATCGACACAAAATAATATTTGAAATATCGAATATGGGAAACTAAGAAGATAGTTCAGTGCCATAACAATGGCAATCAGCTCTGCTGTGAATACAGAGAAATTTTTCCCAATGTGATACGATTTCTCTATTTTTAATGATGGAATAATGAATGCAGCACCTGATAATTGATTTTCAAGTAGAGAACCGTCTGTATATATTTAAGATGGTTTATATAATTTTCGTTTATATGTGCCTTGACATGTTGGCAGCATGGTCCCATCACTTTTCCCTAAATCTGTATAATTAATATCGAAATTAGCCTTACTAAGCTCCCATTGAGGAATATTACTGTAACTCGTTTGAAGAGCTACTGTTTGGGGTTCAACACCAGCATTTATAAATAATTGGGACGTATAGGAGCCTATAGTTTTTACAGAATCAAAACTCTGTGCTCACTTTGGAAAGTGTATTTCTGATTTTAAACCAGTTTCCTTGACACATGAATTTTGCATTGAATGACTCCTTAATATATATTTTGCTGAAGCAAATTTCATATTGTCGGCAAAAGGCAAAATTCCTATTTCTGTGTAGGTTTTTAGTGTTGAGGCATGGACAGGGACACCGAGAGCTATTTTATAAGCTTTGCTATCAATGCTTTGCATCTTTGTTATCAAATATTTTGGAGCTGAAAAGAATATTTCCTGAGCATAAGATAATTTTGATCTCACAAGCGCAGTTGCTGAATGAATAAGTACCTTACTATCTTTTCCCACGACTGTCGACTTATCATTTTTAATAAGTTTAATCCTTTTCTGGCTTTTGTCAGAATATTTTCCAAATGGTAGTTCCAATTCAATTTAGAAGTCAGGCTTACTCCTAGAAATTTAACAACTTTCTTATATTCAAGCGGCCTTCCATTTATTTGAAAAGAGGGTAGAAGTTTAGGATCATACCCAGAGTTGAAGAGAACCATATGCAAGTTTTCATGTGAAAGGGTTAGTCCGTTTCAATCATGTATTTGCTGATTTTGTCTAGTTCATTTTGATATACCTTTTAATATAGTATATAGTAATTGATCTAATCGGTGTAAGCTTTTTTAGAGTAACTTTCATCCATATGCAAATATCATCCGCATATTGTGCTAGTTCGACATTGTTTGAGACCACTTTTGGAAGATCATGCATCAAAATGTTGAAAAGGATTGGGGCTATTACACCTCCTTGTGGGATTCCCATCTGTGTACGTCTTTGATTAGAGTAGGCATTACCAACCTTAGTCTGCATTGTTCTTTCACTTAAAAATGCCTTTATATAGTTATACATACAACCTGAAATACCTATGGATCTTAGTTTGTTTAGAAGTTTTGAATGCCAAACTTGGTCATATTGCCTTTCTAATGTCAAAAAATGTGGCAAGTACGTTTTTCCTACGTGAAAACTGATGTTTAATCTGCGTGATAATTTTTACTAAATGATCAGCTGATGATTTACCTTTTCTAAAACCCGCCTGTTGTATTGGTATTATACCATTTTTTTCACAGAAATGTTCAAGCCTTTTTAGAATTATTCTTTCCATAAGTTTTCCCACATGTGATGTAAGAGCGACAGGTCTGTAATTATTTTCATCTGATTTTGACTTTCCCTCCTTGGGAATAGGGTAACAGTAGATTGTTTCCATAAGAATGGCTGAATCCCTTCAAACCAACATTTTTGAAAAAATGAACTTAGAAAAAGTGTTATATTAACTGGTAAAACGTTTTATCATTTCATTGGAAATTGCATCTGGTCCCACAGATTTTTTCTTTGATCCAAGGTTTGAAATTGCATCTTTTGTTTCCTGAAAAGTAATAGGAGCATTTGTATAGTGATTGTTATTGGGACTTTTTTCATTGTCTTCGTTTTCGTCCATTTTTTCTCTAAGCTGTTTTTGTTCTTCTGAGAGGCCTTCGAAGTTACTATTTTTTGCAAATGCATCTGCAAATGCTTCAGCCTTTTCAAAATTGGAAGGAATGTGTGTGTGTGTGTGTGTGTGTGTGTGTGTGTGTGTGTGTGTGTGTGTGTGTGTGTGTATGTGCGTGTGCGTGCACGCGCACGCGTGCGTGCGTGAGTGCGTGCGTGCGTGCGTGAGTGCGTGCGTGCGTGCGTGCGTGCGTGCGTGCGTGCGTGCGTGTTGTGTGTGTGGTGTGTGTGGTGTGTGTGTGTGTGTGTGTGTGTGTGTGTGTGTGTGTGTGTGTGGGTGTGTGTGTGTTGTGTGTGGTGTGTGAATCATACGTCATTTTGGTAATATCTTTGTATAAACGTTCTTGTTTTCCTTTAGAACTAACACTGAACATAAATCAGTGATGTTAAATATGATCGATGTGTGCACCATTTTGAAAGTAACTTTTCTTTTTTTTTCTTCACATATTTAATGTCACCTCTCTCATCACTCCACTCAACAGTTCCTTCATTTCTCGCACATTCATCACTCAACATAAATTTGGCAAAGTATTTACTTAAAACAAATTAATAACAAATCCATGTATGTACAAATATATAAGTTGTTATAATAAAGAGTTCAATTCAAAGTATCCTATGACATTTGTCTTGATGTTCTTTGTATTTAAAGGAATGAATGGGAGAATGAGTTGGCACAACTGACAACATGTATATGTTGGAATTATATAATCGTACTAGGAAAGTATTAGCAAAGAGTTTTTTTTCCTTTTTTTTCCAGTTTTTAAACAAACAAGCACACACGA
The DNA here is from genome assembly GCA_018398815.1 of Conus ventricosus. Taxonomy (NCBI): domain Eukaryota; kingdom Metazoa; phylum Mollusca; class Gastropoda; order Neogastropoda; family Conidae; genus Conus; species Conus ventricosus. The sequence goes on along the minus strand of JAFLJL010017728.1, from coordinate 45,879 downwards.
AAAAAGACATATGTAGCATCATTATTGTTAAAAAACACGGAAGAAGTCAGACACAATAAGAGAACAAACACACAAGCCCCCCCCCCAAAAAAAAAAAAAAGAAAAAAAAAAAGAAAAAAAAAAGATCGCAGACACGCACACAAACATACATGAATTGTAAGCAGGATGTGCATAAACTTACACACACACCACACACACACCACACACACACACACACACACACACACACACACACACACATGTACAAATGTATAACCTCAAAAACAAGGAAAATACCAAGGGGTGGCAGGGGCGAGAGGCTGAGAGAGAGAGAGAAAAAATATATTAAGATGGGTAATTACAACAAGAGAATGGATCATTGGATGGCTAGTTATGTTGGAAGATACTACTACTAGCGTCTCAACTATGTAGCATTATCTAGGTTGGGATACTCAAGTTGGGACTATGTGTACATATATGAGTTGTTACAAAAAAGAAAAAAAAAAACAGCCAACAAACAAACAAACGAGCAAACAAAAAAAGTCACAATAAAGCTAGGAAATGATAGAGGAATAGGGAAACCAGGTTTTGTCAAATTGATCTGAATGATAGTTCAGAAAGGCTAAGTATTTTTCCAATTTAATCTATAGCTTAAGATTGTATGGAAAACATGAAGGTCTGGGTGGTTATTTTGTAGTTTACATTTGTAAACATACAACTTAGCAAACAGCAGGATAAAGTTAAGAACTTTGTCAGTTTCCACATTTTGTTTCACTCCAAACAGAACTAACTCTTTCTCAAAAAACAGATTAGCGCAGCGCTGACATTTATCCATTAGCAGGTTTTGAAGATTTCTCCAAAACCGCTGCACAATATTGCAGTCGAAAAGCATGTGTGTAGTAGTCTGTTGTTCATGAGCACAAAAGTTACATAATGGTGAATCAACAATTTTGCATTGAAATGGTATTTCTGGGTTGGCAGCAATCTATGTAGAAGTCGACATTGGAACCATCTAAGCTGGACGTCAGTAGAAACTTTATAACTATGAAGGAATATTTGTTTCCAATTAAGATTTACAAAAAGATTATTCCATTTATTAATAGCAACGGGAGAGGCATTATTTTCATTTAAAGTTTTTTGCACATATTTGTTGCCTCTTTTAATGCAAAACCAGGATTTTTGGTCTAAGAGTTTATATTGGTTAGTTATGATAATATTAAGTTTTTGCAATAGTTGCGAATGGCATTCATTATGCCTTCATATAAGAGAAAGTTTGTTCTAATACCTTGATATTTATTTAAAAGTTCATGGAAGGTCATCCAATGCCTATTTTCATTAATCAAGTGCCATAATTACACCATTCCTGTATGAAAATAACTTTTTGTATCTCTTATTAAAATTTTATATTGTAATGAACACACTCTGACATGAAATCATGTACTGTAGTTGGACAGCACTTTACGCACAGTTTCTTGCAGTGTTTGATCACATCATTCCAGAATGGGTTATTGACATCTTGCATAATAACATTAGAAAATTCAGCACAAAGTTTTTTTATATTGTCCAGCTTAGGGAACATATTAATGGTAAATTCCCGCCAACCCGACTCATACATTAATCTTCTCAGCCAACTTATCTTCATAGAAGAAATACAATTTTTTACATTTAACATTTTTAATCCACCTTCACAGTACTGCTTTTGAGCCACAGATTTTTTTTATTTTACTTTTTTTACCGTTCCATAAAAAAGTGATTTTCTGTTCGTTTGCTTTCTTATTTCTTGGTGTGAACGTGCGAGGAACGTTTCTTTTGAAAAAAGCAACAGGCTGCTCGTGTTTCATTTCACCTCTTCTCCACTCTGTGCTATAGTTCAGTCTGGGGTGAGAGATTGTCTGGACTTTTCTGTGGCATCAGTTATTGGATCAATGGAGCACCTAAGGCGGTGCCTCTTTTTCTTTTCTTTTTTTGTTCCCTAAGGCCAAAATCCACCTCTTCATTTTTTGGTGCTTTACACTGTCCTTTTCATCTGCCACCCCCCCCCCCCCCCCACGCCCCCTACCCCCCAATCCCCCCGCCCCTCCTACTCCCCCCCCAAAAAAAAAGTAAAGTAGAATATTTAGTTGGTACATCCCTCTACCTTTTGAATGACAGCAGAACCACGCGTATCCCTTACAATCCTTATCATAAGCCGAGCGCTATAGATCTAACCTTTATTTCTCCTGATCTAGCGCCATTATGTGACTGGAATCCTCTAAACGATACACTCAACAGCGATCACTCGCATATCATAACTGAACTAGAAACCGTAAGACCTAAACTTAACCCAACTGAATTGAATATAGAAAAAATTCCAAAATTAAACTACAAATTTGCGGACTTTGAGGGCAATGTCTGGTGGAACGAGGCTTGCGAAGAGGCCAAAAAGGATACAAATATGAAACTAAAAGATTACTTACGTAGTAAGGGGCCTGGGCGCGCTGAAAAAACGTCTTGAGAAAAAAGAGCAAAAAATAAATTCAACAGAACCATTGCTTTTGGTAAAAGGCAATACTGGTCGTCCTTTTGCAATAATGAAGTATACAGTTATAAAGACATACAAGAAGTATGGGGAAGAATGAAAACAATGAGACATGGAGTAAATCTACCTCAATATCCTATCAAATTCAACAATTGCAAATTTCCGACTAAGTCAGAAAAATCTGATGCCTTTGTTGACATTTTCGCCAGAAACAGCAGTTTGGAAAAGTTTGTCTGCACAGACTAATGCAAATAAAGATTATGAAGAACAGGAGCTTACCTGTGGTAGAGCAATCCATGAGACTGATTTGAATCTGAATACCCCCATAACATTTGATGAAGTACAGGAATGTATATCTAAACTGAGCACTAACAAAACGTCTGTAGGGCTTGATAGGGTGTCCAATGACATACTACGACATCTTCCATCTAATATCTTATGTTTTCTTCATTGTTTTATTCATAAGTGCTGGAGTGATGGCAAATTGCCCCAAGCATGGAAACGTTCAATCATTGTTCCCATTCACAAACATGGAAAAAGCCGGAGTGACATTAATAATTATCGACCCATTGCTCTTACGTCCCACACAGGTAAACTAATGGAACGTATCGTATTAAACAGACTAATTCATTACTGTATGAAGCATCAAAACATTCCAGAAAACCAAGCTGGGTTTCAAACAGATAGAACTACAATAGAACACTTAGTGAAACTAACGACTCATGTCAAACAACAATTTGCACGTCGAAACAAATACCCTAGCAACCTTTTTTGATTTAAGGAAAGCGTACGAACGTGTGAGACATAAAAGACTTTTGTATAAACTACACACTATTGGTATAAATGGTAACATGTATAATTATATTCAAACTTTTTTTATAGAAAAAAAGATCAATTCAAACAAGAATTGAACACACATATTCAACCCCAATAATATTGGAAGTGGGATTATCCCAAGGATATGTGATTTCGCCAATATTGTTTAATATTCTAATGGCACATTTGCCAAAAGGTTTACCTAAACATGCTGTATTAGCGCAATTCGCGGAAGACATTTGTTTATGGATGAATGTCACCATGAAGCGAAAACCCCATCACGATCATCATATACGCATTGAATATTGACATGAACTAAGTAAAATCAATAGTTTTCTCCTAGAAAATGAACTATCTCTTTCTGTTAAAAAAAACAAAATATTATACTATTCAATTCAGGGTACGACCCAGGAAATCTTCCTGTGTTTACTATAAATGGTTCTATTTTACAGTATGTGAAATCTGTAAAGGTTTTAGGTGTATATATATATATATAAATTCCAAACTTTCTTGGAATCATCACATTGACTATATTACAAACAAAGCAAGACAAAGTTTAAACTTTCTGAAGATCGTAACTAAACAAAAGTGGGGACAAGATACAACTTTAACTGCTCTAGCAACGGCTCTCGTGAGTTCACGGCTTATTTATGCCCCAAAGTCTTTTTTTAGCGCGCCCCAATATTTTTAGAATACAATACAAAGTATTGACTGCAAGGATTATGAACTTGCACTCGGTGTTCCCACACATGCATCTAACTTAGGAACTTATAGTGAAGCTGGAATACTACCTCTTGAAGAGTTAAGAAAAGCATCTGCCTTAAAATCTACTTTAAAGAGTCTTACCTTGAATAATTTTTGTACAACCGAGGCATCTTTAACACCTGAAATAGATTTTGCTAAACGAGCGCGGGAAGTCCAATCTTTAAAAACTATTAAGTCTTGTATTTCCAATCAAAACATAGACTCTGAAATCACTAACATTGCTTCTAAACTATCCTTTTTACCAATTCCCAGGTGGGTGCAAGAAAAAGTCTCTTTTGATATCAGTTCCAATGAAATATAAAAAAGAGATCCCCTATATATTCATCTGGATGAAAATTACAGAAATTATATGAAGATTTTCACCGATGGCTCAGTTTTAGATGATAAAGTAGCAGGCGCTGCTTTTATTATTCCAGATTTGAATTAGAGACACTCTATAATCTTGGTAAAAAAAAAAAACATTCCATATTTAGTGCAGAGCTCAATGCCACTTTGAAGTCTTTGGAATTTATTTTATATTTTCCCCCTAAATTCTTGTCGAATTCTTGTGTGTACTGATAGCAAATCGCTTCTGGGTGCCCTACAGTCCCAAAATTAAAGATTCGACTTGAGATTATCTTAGAAATTAACCATATCATTCATCTTTTATCACTTAACTGATCACTGTTACCTTTTATTGGGTACCATCTCACTGTGGAATTGTATCAAATAAAAAGGTTGATTACGCAGCAAAAAGAGCGGCTAGAAATATGGAAAGCACAAATTCATTTGATATACCTTTATATCTTTCAGAATGCTATTCCTTAATTGACAAACAGACTGAGAAAAGCTTCCAACAGTCCTTAAAGAACTCGAATCTCAGTACTATCATAACTGTATTGCTTACAGTTCTGGAACACAGAACATAACAGCAAAAACTTATTTAACTCATATACCTATAGATGTAAGAAGCTTAATTCACAGATTACGTTTAAAGTAACTGAAAACAAAATTCAGTAGAAATATTAGATGCATGTGTGGAAATGCACGAAATGTTTCACATTTTTTAGTTCATTGCCTCAAAACAAAGAACTTGATTATCATGGCTGGTGGTAATACTACGGATAGATCAACGTTATCAGTCTCTAAAATGTTGAATGATTATTCGTTTTCTCAGATTAGTTAGTCAAAGTTTCATACAGAGACCAGTTTGCATTTATCTTTAACTGGCTTTATCTAGTTTGGCTGTTTTTTAACATGTAGTAGTATTCAAAGTTCTACACACTTTTATCCGCATCCCTCCTTCATTCTTTTCATAAGTACGCATCCGCATACCACACACCATTAACTCATCGTCTGATATCATTTTTAGTGAGAAGACGTGAATTTGAAGAACACACACACACACACACACACACACACACACACACACACACACACACACACACACACACACACACACACCACACACACTTGTTTCCTTAATTCGGAACAGCTATTAAAATCAAGACCCTACCTGCTATGATCATAAAATGTATCTTGAAAATCACTGGTTGTTCCACTGTTGAGATCGCCAGTGAAAATAATACGCATGTCAGTCAGGCATGAGGAACAGAAATGGATGTTCAGCAAAAATTCTCACCCCATTCGTTTTTATTGTGTGTTTCTTTTGAATGATAAACCAATTGCACCCTGTGCATGGGAGACTGTCACGGTCAAAAATAAACTCAACCAAATTCGTGGTCAATCGCCACCAGCCCAGTTGGACTTAAGCTCTAACGCAAATATTCTGGGCGTCAGGCGGACGGCCCCATGGTTCGGATCCAGGCAATTAAGCAAAGGGGGAGGCTAATCCTCATCCTCCACAGAGACGGTCTGTCCAACCAGCCGGACTAAATAGCTGACCGACGCATTCACCTGTCGCCTCAGCCAATTAAAGGCTATTTTTAGCTCTCGTGGAGACAGCACTGTCTGCTAGACGGACTAAGACGTCTGGCCGAATGTCTCGATTGGTCTGCCAGCCAACGTCTTGGAGCCTACCCAGACTCATCTAGCCAATTTAGAGTGACCAGTGTCCACGACTTAAGCCACATGGCGCCAGTTAAGTAGGGAAGGGGGGAAGGTAGTGTGTGGTGGGGGTGAAATCTAGCTAATCAATTAAATGACCAATTGACCACCACAGAGAGTAAGGTGTGTAGGCGTGACTGTCATGATTTGAATATCCAATGGAATTAGAGGGAGATAACTTCGGGTAAAAATACTGACCAATGGTACTCGCCCTTTTTGGACAGATCGGAACACAATAAGAAGGATGTGAGAGTGAGAGAACGGAGAACGAGGGGAGAACGAACAGAGAGACAGAGAGAGAGAGGTCTGAGTGTAATCTCGGAGGAGAGAAAAGCAGAGAGATGAGGGGAGGAGAGAAGAGAACCAAGTTGGGAGATTAGCATGAGATAGTCTGCAGAGGAAGGACTGAGGAGAGATGTGGAGAGAGAGAGCTGCTAACTAATGAGGAGGAAAAGAAAGAAAAAGAAAAAAAGAAAAGAAAAGCAACCATGTCCATTTGATAAGAGCAGACTAGAAGAGAGAGAGAGAGAGAGTGCAATGCGTTAATGCAGGAAGAAAGAAAGGAGAACAGATCGAGTTGATAGTCACTGTTCTATCCTCACTGGGGTTCGACCTCATACTTGGCCAGCGCCACTTTCATCAGCAGTCCAGCCTGACCGGTGCCAGCAGTCCAGCTTGACCGGTGCAAGTAGACCAACACCAGTGCCAGCAGTTGTGTCGTGTTGTGAAAGTGACAGTGAAAAAAAAAAAAAAGAAAAGAAAAGACAGTGATTCGTGAATAGTTAAGATCACCTGGCCAGGTAAAGTAGAAATCTATTTATACCCGGGTTAGTTAATGATGTTTTAGATAAATGATTTTGTGAAGTCCAGGAAAGAGAGAATGTTTTATTTTTGTTGATTCCATATGCATTGATGGTTCGTTCTATGAACATGTGTAGTAAAGTTATAGACTTTACTAGTGGTTTGATGTGACGAATGCATGATATATGAATGAGATTGTAAGCAAGCTGTGAGTGTGTTTGGGCTGTGCGCTAGTCCTTCCTCCACTGACATCACCCGAGGTTGACAATTTATTGGCGAGCTTGCCAGGATATTCTGGCCCATTTATTATAATTGTTCAACTTCTCAGAGAGGAAGCTGGGTGGGATTCAAGTATTGTAATCCTAAGACAAGGGGTTGTCTTACTGTATGTTCCCAAGATAGTTAAATACTAGGCTTGGCATTGCTTCCAAGATAGTTAATACTAGGCTTGGCATTTCAGCCCCAGAGTACTTATTTCGCACAGATTGCCTATAATTCGCGCTCATAGTTGGGTCAGGCGCTGGGCGTCTTATAAAAACTATTTACGTTGTCCCAAGCTAATATTATCCTCCATAGGATTGTGCTATCACGTCACTCGTGTTGGTAACCACCAGTTTGGCTGTCGTTGTTATAAAATCTTGTTCAAAAAAAAAAAAAAAAAGAAAGAGATATAATGGCGGAAGAAAAGAACACCCTATTGAACAACGTGTGCGTGTATTTAATAGAAAAGGGGCTTATTTCTTTTAAGGGAAAAATTTTTTCCCCTAATACCAATTTTGGGATTTTTTTTTATTTAAAAAATTTTTTTAAATGGGAAGGTTCTTTTCCCAATGGGCCTATTTTTTTCATTTAATCCTTTTAAAAGTGCCATAATTACACCATTCCTGTATGAAAAAACTTTTTGTATCTCTTATTAAAATTTTTATATTGTAATGAACAAAACTCTGACATGAAATCATGTACTGTAGTTGGACAGCACTTTACGCAACAGTTTCTTGGGCAGTGTTTGATCACATCATTCCAGAATGGGTTATTGACATCTTGCATAATAACATTAGAAAATTCAGCACAAAGTTTTTTTTATTTTGTCCAGCTTAGGGAACATATTAATGGTAAATTCCGCCAACCCGATCATACTTTAAATCTTCTCAGCCAACTTATCTTCATAGAAGAAATACAATTTTTTAAATTTAACATTTTTAATCCACCTTCACAGTACTGCTTTTGAGCCACAGATTTTTTTTATTTTACTTTTTTTACCGTTCCATAAAAAAGTGATTTTCTGTTTTTTGCTTTTTATTTCTTGGTGTGAACGTGCGGGGAAAACGTTTCTTTTGAAAAAAGCAACAGGCTGCTCGGTTTCATTTCACCTCTTCTCCCCCTCTGTGCTTTAGTTCAGTCTGGGGTGAGAGTTTGTCTGGATTTTTCTGTGGCATCAGTTATTGGATAAATTGGAGCACCTAAGGCGGTGCCTCTTTTTCTTTTCTTTTTTTGTTCCCAAAGGGCCCAAAATCCACCTCTTCATTTTTTGGTGTTTTACACTGTCCTTTTCATCTGCCAACCCCCCCCCCCCCCCCACGCCCCCTACCCCCAATCCCCCCCGCCCTCCTACTCCCCCCCAAAAAAAAAGTAAAGTAAAGATATTTAGTTGGTACATCCCTACCTTTTGAATGACAGCAAAAACCACGCGTATCCCTTACAATCCTTATCATAAGCCGAGCGCTATAGATCTAACCTTTATTTCTCCTGTCTAGCGCCATTATGTGACTGGAATCCTCTAAACGATTACACTCAACAGCAAATCACTCGCATATCATAATGAATAGAAACCGTAAGACCTAAACTTAACCCAACTGAATTGAATTTAAAATAAATTCCAAAATTAAACTACAAATTTGCGGACTTTGAGGCAATGTCTGGTGGAACGAGGTTGCGAAGAGGCCAAAAAGGATACAAAATATGAAACTAAAAGATTACTTACGTAGTAAGGGGCCGGGGCGCGCTGAAAAAACGTCTTGAGAAAAAAGAGCACAAAATAAAATTCAACAGAACCATTGTTTTTTGGTAAAAGGCAATACTGGTCGTCCTTTTGCAATAATGAAGTATACAGTTTTAAGAATACAAGAAGTATGGGGGAATGAAAACAATGAGGACATGGAGTAAATCTACCTCAATATCCTATCAAATTCAACAATTGCAAATTTCCGACTAAGTCAGAAAATCTGATGCCTTTGTTGACATTTTCGCCAGAAACAGCAGTTTGGAAAGTTTGTCTGCACAGACTAATGCAAATAAAGATTATGAAGAACAGGAGCTTACCTGTGGTAGAGCAATCCATGAGACTGATTTAAATTTTGATCCCCCATAACATTTGATGAAGTACAGGAATGTATATCTAACTGAGCACTAACAAAACGTCTGTAGGGTTTGTAGGGTGTCCAATGACATACTACGACTCTTCCATCTATTCTTATGTTTTCTTATTGTTTTATTCATAGTGCTGGAGTGATGGCAAATTGCCCCAAGCATGGAAACGTTCAATCATTGTTCCCATTCAAAAACATGGAAAAAGCCGGAGTGACATTAATAATTATCGACCCATTGCTCTTACGCCCCACACAGGTAAACTAATGGAACGTATCGTATTAAACAACAATTCATTACTGTATGAACATCAAAACATTCCAGAAAACCAAGCTGGGTTTCAAACAGATAGAACTACATTAGAACACTTAGTGAAACTAACGACTCATGTCAAACAACAATTTGCACGTCGAACAAATACCCTAGCACCTTTTTTGATTTAAGGAAAGCGTACGAACGTGTGAGACATAAAAGACTTTTGTTTAAACTACACCACTATTGGAAATAAATGGTACATGTATAATTATATTCAAACTTTTTTTTTTGAAAAAAAGATCAATTCAAACAAGAATTGAACACACATATTCAACCCCAAAAATTTTGGGAAGTGGGATTTTCCCAAGGATATTTGATTTCGCCAATATTGTTTAATATTCTAATGGCACATTTGCAATGGTTTCCCTAAACATGCTGTATTAGCGCAATTCGGGGAAGACATTTGTTTATGGATAAATTTGTCACCTTGAAGCGAAAAACCCCATCACGATCATCATATACGCATTGAATATTGACATGAACTAAGTAAAATCAATAGTTTTCTCCTAGAAATAAAACTTATCTCTTTCTGTTAAAAAAAACAAATATTATACTATTCAATTCAGGGTACGACCAGGAAATCTTCCTGTGTTTACTATAAATGGTTCTATTTTACAGTATGTGAAATCTGTAAAGGTTTTAGGTGTATATATATATATTTAAATTCCAAACTTTCTTGGAATCATCACATTGACTATATTACAAAAAAAGCAAGACAAAGTTTAAACTTTCTGAAGATCGAAAACTAAACAAAAGTGGGGACAAGATACAACTTTAACTGCTCTAGCAACGGCTCTCGTGAGTTCAGGGCCTTATTTATGCCCAAAGTCTTTTTTTAGCGCGCCCCAATTTTTTTTGGGAATACAATACAAAGTATTGACTGCAAGGATTATGAACTTGCACTGGGTGTTCCCACACATGCATCTAACTTAGGAACTTATAGTGAAGCGGAATTACTACCTCTTGAAGGAGTTAAAAAAAGCTTTCTGCCTTAAAATTCTTTAAAGAGTTTTTACCTTGAATAATTTTTGTACAACGAGGCATCTTTAACACCTGAAATAGATTTTGCTAAACGAGCGGGGGAAAGGGGTCCAATCTTTAAAAACTATTAAGTCCTGTATTTCCAATCAAAACATAGACTCTAAAATCACTAACATTGCTTCTAAACTATCCTTTTTACCAATTCCCAGGTGGGTGCAAGAAAAAGTCTCTTTTGATTCAGTTCAATGAAATAAAAAAAAGGGAGATCCCCTATATATTATCTGGATAAAAATTACAGAAATTATATGAAGATTTTCACCGATGGCTCGTTTTTAGATGATAAAGTAGCAGGCGCTGCTTTTATTATTCCAGATTTGAATTAGAGACACTCTATAATCTTGGTAAAAAAAAAAACATTCCATATTTAGTGCAGAGCTCAATGCACTTGAAGTCTTTGGAATTTATTTTATATTTCCCCCTAAATTCTTGTCGAATTCTTGTGTGTACTGATAGCAAATCGCTTCTTGGGTTTGCCTACAGTCCCAAATTAAGATTCGACTTGAGATTATCTTAGAATTACCATTCATTCATCTTTTATCACTTAACTGATCACTGTCCTTTTATTGGGTACCATCTCACTGTGGAATTGTATCAAAAAAAAAGGTTGTTTACGCAGCAAAAAGAGCGGTTTAGAAATATGGAAAGCACAACTTCATTTGATATACCTTTTATCTTTCAGAATGCTATTCTTAATTGACAAACAGACTGGAAAGCTTCCAACAGTCCTTAAAGAACTTCGGAATCTCAGTACTATACATAACTGTATTGCTTACGTTTCTGGAACACAGAACAAAACAGAAAAAAATTATTTAACTCATATACCTATAGATGTAAGAAGCTTAATTCACAGATTACGTTTAAAGTAACTGAAAACAAAATTCAGTAGAAATTTAGATGCATGTGTGGAAATGCACGAAATGTTTCACATTTTTTAGTTCATTGCCTCAAAACAAAGAACTTGATTATCATGGGTGGTGGTAATACTACGGATAGATAAAACGTTATCAGTCTCAAAAATGTTGAAGATTTTGTTTTCTCAGATTAGTTAGTCAAATTTTTCATACAGGACCAGTTTGCATTTATCTTTAACTGGCTTTATCTAGTTTGGCTGTTTTTTAACATGTAGTTGTATTCAAAGTTCTACACACTTTTATCGCATCCCTCCTTCATTCTTTTCATAAGTACGCATCCGCATACCACACACCATTACTCATCGTCTGATATCATTTTTAGTGAGAAGACGTGAATTTGAAGAACACACACACACACAACACACACACACCCCACACACACACCACACAACCACACACACACACACACCACCCCACACCACACACCACAACTTGTTTCCTTAATTCGGAACAGCTATTAAAATCAAGACCTACCTGCTATGATCATAAAATGTATCTTGAAAATCACTGGTTGTTCCACTGTTGAGACGCTAGTGAAAAAATAAACGCATTTCAGTCAGGCATGAGGACAGAATGGATGTTCAGCAAAAATTCTCACCCATTCGTTTTTTTGTGGTTTCTTTTGAATGATAAACCAATTGACCCTGTGCATGGGAGAACAACACAACTTCTGACAGGCCCACATTAGTTAGGAAAAAAGGAGGCGGTATGCAACATGGTACGGGCCAAAGTGTTTAAAAACTTTCTAACTCATTTATTTTCCTGAACCATCCTGTTTAGGGTGTGTCAGCCCGCTAGTCAGTTTCGGGCCTAGGCTCTGAATTTTCGCTTTTTTTGCTTTGACCCTTCTTTTACAGACAAAGATCATTAGGACTCATGACAAATTATATAATATATTTTGAAATCGGTCCCCAAAATCCTTTTCCTTTGAGAACAGGGCGGCTGCTTGCTGTGCAGACCGGTTTCCCCTTAGCACTGCCCAGCCTGCCTCCTGTTTCTGCTGTGCCCGCCTGCCCTCCTGTCGCCTTGTCCCCGCCCGCCCTCCCGTCGCTGCGTACCCAGCCTGCCCTCCTGTCGCTTTCTGTGCCCGCTGCCTTCCTGTCGCTGCTGTGGGCCAGCCCGCCCTCGTCGGGTGCTGTGCCCAGCCTGCCTCCTGTCGCTGTGTGCCAGCCTGCCCTCCTGTCGCTGCTGAAGGAGCAGTGTAGCTGCTGGTGGTCAGCGATGGCAAAACGCTGCCTGGACGTTGGGTGTAACTGCTGGGGGTGGTGTCTGGGTGTTTGCTCCATGGGAGATCAGTGCTGCAGGATGAGACTGGAAGATGGTGCCACTGAGTAAAAGGTAGGACAAGAGTGAAAAAACAAAGCCATTGTAAGTAAACGGTGACAAAAAGGAACTTTTTAATGCGTATTGTGTGCGTTGCAAATTATTCTAGGGTTATTGTTAAAAGAATTACAGGGTTGCTAGGAAACAAAGATTTTTTTCATCCATACTTCAGTTTTGCAAGAGTGAAACACAAAGCCATTGTAAGTAAACGGTGACAAACGAACTTATGTAATGCGTATTGTGTGCGTTGCAAATTATTCTTGGGGTTATGTTAAAAAGACACTTACAGGGTTGTAGAGAAACAAAGCCATTTTTTCATCCATACTTCAGTTGTTTTAAATTTCGTCCGTACAGACAAGGTCTTAGAGAAAGAATTGATCCTACGACAGGGAGGGCGTGGTGGATGGATGGTGGTGGTGGTGGTGGGGAGGGGGGGGGAACGGAACAAAACCAGAGATGGGGTGATTTTTTCCCGTTATTCTGCTCAGGGGAGGTGGCGGAGTTGCTTCGTTATGTATGTTTAAGATATCTGTCATACTAACAGAAAGTCGCAAGAGTATTAAGGGCGTTTCAACATTAGTTTGCCGAAATTTAATGTTTGTTTTAATGATGTGAAAATATTTTTTGGTTTTATACAAAAAACCAGGAAGATAATTAAGCGGTGAATTTCAACGTCGTTGTTGCGTGAAAACTACTATTTGTGCTATTTTTATGAACATCTGTGTGCTATGCAAAATCTTGGCACGTATGTAAGCAGTGATTTCAACTTTAAATTGTTTTCCGAAAAGAAGTGTATGTGTTATTGTTTGGCTATAATGCTGCAATGTAGATGTTGCGTGCTGTCTTGTGTCATTGTTATTCTGGTATCTTCTGGTGTACACAAGAGCACTGACATAGAAACAAAGATCTGTTTGTTGCGCCTTTATGTGAATTTAGTTTTGCCGATTTGGGAAATTTATGTAGTATCGTGGGGTGCTTCTTTCCTTCGTTCTTTCCTCTTTCATTTCTTTTTTTGTACATAAAAGCAGGTCGGTGTAGCAGAAGTGTAAGAAGAGGCTGTTGCCAAAAACAGTTGGTTTCTCAGTATGAAAAACAAAGTATGGAATTACAGGTTAAATGAAAACAAAAATTGATTCTGTAAACCCTTTTCTAACAAAAAAAACAAAAAATGCGTTTCCCTTTAACGTGCATATTAGGGTAAATTACAGTGATTACCGTGATCAACGAAAACTTCCAAAGCTGCTGATGAATTTTTTTGTTAAATAGGGCACATTCCCTCTGCCAGACCCAAATAAAGAACCCTTTTTTTTTACTCTACGTCAAAGATCTGACTAATTTCCAGTGCAAAAGGGGAAGGGGACGGAAGGGGTTGATGGGAGAACTCCCCCTCATCAGATCTACGCCGTGTATGTCTCCCCCAACTTACGGAAGTAGGTTCTTTCATAGGAGCCTTCCCGTAGTCAGGCAGGTTGAAAAACAAAGGTGTCATTGTGCTTCCAAAAACAGAAGATGCACATTAATGGCAGTTTAACCGCGAAGACCAGGGTGAATTTTAAAGACAAGAAGATAAAACTCAACCAACCAATGGTGGACGATGCATTACAACGCATAGACAATAACACAAACAACAGACAATTCAACACAACCAACAAATGTAACACAGCACAAACACAGGGCACGCGCACCAATACCTGCACAAGGCATCGTTTTAAAACCGTAGACAAAAAACACACAAACTAAAAGTTACCCAACATCAACCAAGCAAGTAACTTAACGCACAATGAAGATACCTCAAAAACACAGCAAGCGAAAGGCGGAACTTTAACACACCCAAAGTAATTAATGCAGTGCACTGCAATGTAAACGGAAGAAAGGGGGTGCACAATACCTCATACAAATCTATCCTTTTTCTGTCTGTCTATCTCTGTCTGTCTTTGGCTGTCTGGTCTGTCTTCTCTCTCTCTCCTCTCTTCTCTTCCTCTTCTCTCTCTTCTCTCTCTCTTCAATTCATTTTTTTGGCATCCGGACAGGAAATCAATAAGAGCAATGTGAAGTGTAATTAGAAATTATGACGGACAAACTGAACTAACAGCGGACATTGACTTTGACCGAATCCACAGGGCTCAACGAAAAGAAAGATTTCCCCTTTTTTTGGCTGTGTACCCTGGAAAGAATTCTTAGATAGAAAAGTAACCTTCAGGGCAGGCAAACGTATTAACTGGGGAAGATTTCTCCTCACGGGTTAGGGAGATTCGACGGAAACGTGTGCCTCACTAAAGACAGCCAGGAAAGAAAACAAGACGGCGACAATGGTTTTTGACCACCTGGTTATAGAGGAGAAGAAATTTGTGTTGGATCATCAACTAAACCTAAAACCAATACAGTAGAAGTACTACGGCCTAGCATACCTAAAGAATGGCATACATTGTCATGTCATATAAAATATTTTATAACTAAAGTTATACATAACACAGAGGGAACAACAACAACAACAAAAGAATAGTATCGCCATCTTCCTTTAGGTCTGACAGAATGTATTCACGTGCAAGTGGCGTTGTTCCCATGAGCTTGTGACAGAAGATGACACTACAGCTATGCCAGCTTCCGATCGTGTGCACGAGGAGAGTATGAACACGTTGCCTTCCACCAGCGGTGTTGATGTGTATTCTGAGAGTGGTAGTGAGAATTGCACACAGCAGGGGAAGAATGCATGCGTACGAGAGCGAGAAAGGAATAACGTGTGTGGGGATGGAAATCATTTGTCATTTTCACATTGGAATGTCAATGGGTTATTGTCGAAGATTGTCGACAATAAATTTATCTCTTGCATAACATCAATTGACATACTTTGTCTTGTTAATACTTTCGTTGATTATTTACAACCTTTTTCGTTTCATACCCATGAAATATTCTGTAAACCTGCTACACACTTTACACTCAAGGGAGACGATCAATGGGGGTTGTGTCTGTGCTCCTGGGGTCAAATAGAGACAGGAGCGCAACACAACCAGCCGTGTCTCCCTGATGAGTTCCGATCCATCAGGATTATCATTATTATTATTATTATTATTATTATTATTATTATTATTATTATATTATTATTATTATTATTATTATCATCAGCATCATCATCATCATCATCAACATCATCATCATTATCATTATTATCATTATAATTACTATTTATATACATGACAATAACTACATAGCCATAACAACAACAATAGGTGATAATAATAATAATAATAATAATTTATAATAATAATAATAATAATAATAATAATAATAAAACTAAAATAATAATAAAAAAAAATAATAATAATGATAATAAAAAATATTTAATAATAACAACAACAATACTACTACTACTACTACTACTACTACTACTACTACTACTACTACTACTACTACTACTATAACTACTGATCGTTATACTAGTAATTACAGGTATTATTATCATTGATAACATAATTATCATCACTATTATTATTATTATTATTATTATTATTATTATTATTATTATTATTATTATTATTATTATCATTATTATTGTTGTTATATTATTATTATTATTATTATTATTATTATTATTATTATTATTATGATGAGATGATGATGATGATGATGTATGATGATGATGATGATGATGATGATGATGATTAATATCATTACTGTTATTGCTCTCATCATCATTATCATCATCATCATCAAAATCATCATCATCATCATTTTCATCCTTCTTCTTCTTCTTCTTCTTCTTCTTCTTCTTCTTCTTCTTCTTCTTCTTCTTCTTATTCTTCCTGTTATTATTATCATTGTCATTATCATTGCTATTATCATTATTATTATTATTATTTCATGTTTTCTTTCTTCTTTTTTAAAAATATGTTTTATTCCTCCTCTTTCATCCCTCTACTCTACAGTTCCTTCACTTTTTTCCTTTCCTCACGCACTCATCCTTCGACATGGATTTAACAAACAATTTCAATTTGACATAAGCATGTCCATGTACATGCACAAAATTTTTAATGTAAGGATGTGTAGTTATAAATAATAAATGAATTATGAATAGTAAATACAATTGTTACAATCTGGCAATTTTTCTTTATGTTTTACTCAGTTTGAAGGAGTGAAAAAAAGAGAAAAAAAGTAGTAGTTACAAGGAGGTTTGTTTTTCATTTTCAGTTACAAACAAACTGACAAACACAGAACATTATAGTGACAATTACAGTAATACTAGGTACTATGAATTTGAGAAAATAACATGCACCCACACAATGTACACACACACACACACACACACACACACACACACACACACCACACACACCACACACACACACACAAACACACACACACACCACACACACACACACACACACACACACAACACACATATATATATATATAATATATTATATACATACATATGTACACATATACATACACATGTATATATGACTATACATACACACACCTCCATACACATACACACATATATACACATACATATACATACACATATGATGGCAGTCCTTCGGATCCGAAGATGACGTTAGCGTTTCTGCAAGCTCATCGATGTACGCGGAGGTGGCTCTGCAGCCCCAATCTGGAGGCGCAGAGTCTGGAACAGTGGGGGCACTGGAAGTCCGTTGTCGTGATCACTGCTGCTGCGCTCTGTTGGCGTTGATCCCTGGCGGCAGTCAGCTTTTGGCGTCGAGTACTTTCGAAGTTGGTAGCGGCTTTGTGAATTGTGGCCCGCCACAGAGGTCGGTCACTGGCGCACTCCTCTAGTTCTTTTGTTTGAGTTCGCACCACTGGAGGTTTGATTTGACCGAGTCCTTGTACCGTTTCTTTGGCGTCCTTGGTTTCTCTTGCCGTGCAGAAGCTCTCCATACAGCAGTCGCCTTGGCATACGGTGCTCTTCCATACGGATGACATGCCCCACCCATCGAAGCTGGGCCTTGATGAGCATGGACTCGATACTTGTAGTGTTAGCACGGTCCAGGACCTCGAGGTTGGAAACACGGTCCTGCCAATGGATTCCGAGTATGGAGCGAAGAGCTCGCATGTGGAAGTTCTCCAGCTTCTTGACGTGTCTGCGGTACAGTGTCCAAGATTCGCACCCATAGAGGAGAGAGGCAAGACCACTGCGTTGTAAACTCTCAGTTTTGTAGTCAGCCGAATGTTGTGTTGACTAAGCACTCTGTTGCGGAGTCTTCCCAGCGCCTGGCTTGCTTTGCTGATTCGGGCATCAACTTCCCTGTCCAGGGAGCCATCACAGGAGATGGTACTTCCTAGATATCTGAAATGTTCAACGTCCGCAAGCTGGGAGTCGTCAATGACGATGGTGGGTGCCGAGGAGTTGGTGTTTGGTGCGGGTTGGTGAAGCACCGGTCACCTCAGTCTTGCCGAGGCTGATTGTCAGGCCGAAGAGCTTTGAAGCATCGGAGAAGCGGTCAAGCATCGTTTGCAGATCGGATTCTGCATGGGCCACCAGTGCGCAGTCATCGGCAAAGAGGACTTCTTGAAGGAGATCTTTGATGCTCTTTGTCTTGGCAGTGAGGCGACGAAGGTCAAAGAGGGAGCCGTCCCAGACGATAGCGGAAGTAGACTCCCTTCTCCAGGTCTTGGACAGCGTGGGACAGCATGCAGGTGAAGAAGACGTTGAAGAGGACCGGAGCTAAGACACAGCCCTGCTTCACGCCATTGCTGATCTCGAAGGCTTCCGTCACGTTTCCACTGGAGAGGACCTGGCCGGTCATGCCATCATGGAAGAGCTTGATCATTTTCACAAACTTTGGCGGGCATCCAATGCGCTCGAGGACTGTCCAAAGAGCTTCCCTGTTGACCGTGTCAAAGGCCTTGGTCAGGTCAATGAAAACAGAGTATAGGGGCATGTTTTGTTCGATACACTTCTCCTGAAGCTGTCTGACAGCAAAAAATCATGTCGACAGTGCTTCTGCCGGGTCTGAAGCCGCACTGCGCCTCGGGGAGGTTCTGCTCGGAAACAGTGATGAGTCTGTTGAGGATGGCTCTGGCAAAGATCTTTCCAGCATGGAGAGTAGCGAGATGCCTCTGTAGTTCCCACAGTCGGCTTTGCGTCCCTGTTCTTGGAGGGAGACAATCAGGGCTCACGGAAGTCATCTGGCATCTCTCCTCCCCCAGATACTCCAGGCATGGAAG
>JAFLJL010017728.1:6945-25814 GCA_018398815.1 Conus ventricosus | reverse complement strand
AAGCTCACACAAATTTCCTTACATTCGGCGCAAAAGAGGAGGCTAAGTCGACTAACAACAACAAACCAAAACAAACAAACCACGAAACTGATGCTTACCAGCTACCCGTGGGTGACCCAGAAGAGGCGGGTCAAACGACTCTCTCTGCCCTCTGTCCAGTCGAGAGGACAGAGGCACAGGTGCGGAAAAAGAAGAAGTGATGTCCCTCTCCTACAGGCCGACTGTAGGAACTGAAGATACCGACTGTACCCTCGATGATACGGTGAAGAACCAAGACCGGAGCAGGCGCTCCCAGAGACATCTTCCGCTCGAGTGAAGAGCTAACCTTCCTCAGCAATGGCGGCCAACATGCCATGCTGCGTCACTGAGTGAGCATACTTCAAACTAAAAGAAACGAAGCACGTGCGACAGGTAAAAAGACAGGCGAGAGGCCGATAGACAGCAAGTTCGAGAGAAAGGTACCAGCCACCCGTGAACCTACAGGATAAATAGCACGGGCAGTGGAATAAGAGAGAGAGAGAGAGAAAACAAACCGAAGTTGAGCTGAACTACACCAAGGTGCAACCGCACCACAAGCCACATCAAGGGACGGATACACGACAACAGCAACGACAATAAACAAATGAATAATTCCGCCACCCTAGATGGGTCAAACGTCGTAGGCCTCGTGACAAACTCGTGACAATGTATAACTTTAGTTATAAAACATTTTATATGACATGACAATGTATGCCATTCTTTAGATATGCTAGGCCGATAGTACTTCTACTGTATTGGTTTTAGGTTTAGTTGATGATCCAACACAAATTTCTTCTCCTCTATAACCAGGTGGTCAAAAACCATTGTCGCCTTCTTGTTTTCTTTCCTGGCTGTCTTTAGGTGAGGCACACGTTTCCGTCGAATCTCCCTAACCCGTGAGGGAAATCTTCCCCAGTTAATACGTTGCTGCCCTGAAGGTTACTTTTCTATCTAAGAATTCGTTCCATGTCTTGAAAAAAGGGTACGACAGCCAATAATAGGGAAATCTTTCTTTTCGTTGAGTCTGTGGATTCGGTCAAAGTCAATGTCCGCTGTTAGGTTCAGTTTGTCCGTCAGTAGATTTCTAATTACACCTTCACATTGCTCTTTAGTTTGATTTTCCTGTCCGGGATGCCATAAAAAATGATATTGAGAGAGAGAGAGAGAGAGAGAGAGAGAGAGAGAGAGAGAGACAGACAGACAGACAGACAGACAGACAGAGATAGACAGACAGAGAAGGATAGAGTGTAATGATGGGTATTGTGTCATGCGCTCTTCCGTTTTACATTGCAGTGCACTGCATTAATTACTTTGGGTTGTGTTAAGTTTCCGCTTCGCTTTGCTGTGTTTTGAGGTATCTTCATTGTGCTGTGTTGTTACGTTGCTTTGTGTTGATGGATTGGGTACTTTTAGGTTGTGTTTGTTATGTTTACTATCGTGTGTTACGATGCCTTGTGCAGGGTATGTGGTGCTGCGTTGCCCTGTGCTGTGCTGTGTTACATTGTGTTGTGTTGTGTGGAATTGTCTGTTGTGTGTTATTGTCTTGCGTTGTATTGCATCGTCCACCATTGTGTTGTGTTGAGTTTTATCTTCTTCTTTAAGAATTCACCCCTGTGTCTTCGGGGTTTACTGCCTATTTATGTGTATCTTCTGTTGTTTGGGAAGCACAATGACAGCCACTTGTTTTTCACCTCTGCGACTGACTACTGGATAGGCTCCCTAGTGAAAGAACCACTTCCGTAAGTGTGGGGAGACATACACGGCGTAGATCTGAATGAGGGTGGTAGTTCTCCCCCTCCCCTTCCGTCCCCTCCTCCCCTTTTGTACTGGAAAGTTAGTCATGATCTGTTTGACGTAGATTAAATGAAACGGTTCATTATTTAATCTTCAGAGGGAATGTGTCTATTTACACTAAATTTATCAGCAGCTTTGGAAGTTTTCGTTGATCACTGTAATCACTGTAATTTTACCCTAATATGCACAGTTGCAAGGAACGCCTTTTTTTTTTGTTAAGAAAAGGGTTTACAGAATCAGATTTTTTGTTTCATTTTAAGCCCTGTAAATTCCATACATTGTTTTTCATACTGAGAAAGCCAACTGTTTATGGCAACAACCTGCTTCGTTACACTTCTGCTACACTGTCCTGGCTTTTGATGTACAAAAAAAAAAGAAATGAAAAGAGGAAAAGAAAGAAGGAAAAGAAGCCAACCTCACGATGACTACATCAATTCCAAATCGGGCATAAACATGATTCAGGGCAGCATAAGGCTGCAACAAACAGATCTCTGTTTCTATGTCAGGTGCCTTGTGTACACTGCAGAAGATACACAAGAAACACATGACACAAGACAGGCAGCGCAACATCGACAGTTGCAGCATTATATGCCAAAGCAAATAACACATACACTTCTTTTCAGGCAACAACTTAAGTTGAGAATCACTGCTTACTGCGTGCCACAGATTTGTGCATAGCAGACAGACTGTTCATAAAAAATAGCACAAATAGTAGTTTTCACGCAACAACTGACGTTGAAATTCACCGCTTAATTAGTCTGCCTGGTTTTTTTGTATAGCACCACAGATATTTTCACATCAGTTATACAAACATTAAATTTCAGGCAATAACTAATGTTGAGAATCGCCGCTTAATACGTCTTGCTGACTTTCTGTATAGTATGACAGATATCTTCACATACATAACAGAAGCAACTCCGCCACCTCCCCTGAGCAAGAATAACGGGGAAAAAATCACCCCACTCTCTGGTTGTGCTTCCGTTTGCCCCCCCCCCCCCCCCTCTCCACCACCACCACCACCACCCATCCACCCACTCCTCTTCCCTGTCTGTAGGGATCAATTTTTTTCCTCTAAGACCTTGTCTGTAACGGACGGAAACTTAACAACTGAAGTATGGATGAAAAAATAATGCTTTGTTTCTCTAGCAACCCTGTAAGTGTCTTTTAACAATAGATGGCCCTTTTGCTAAAACATTAAGCCCCAAGAATAATTTGCAACGCACACAATACGCATTAAATAATGTTCGGTTTGTCACCGTTTACTTACAATGGCTTTGTGTTTCACTCTTGTCCTCACCTTTACTCAGTGGCACCATCTTCCAGTCTCATCCTGCAGCACTGATGCTACCATGGGAGCAGAACACCCAGACACCACGCCCCAGCAGTGTGACACCCAACGTCCAGACGGCGTGTTGCCATAGCTCGCTACCAGCAGCAGCTACACTGCTCCTTCAGCAGCGACAGGAGGGCAGGCTGGGCACAGCAGCGACAGGAGGGCAGACTGGGCACAGCAGCGACAGGAGGGCAGGCTGGGCACAGCAGCGACAGGAGGGCAGGCTGTGCACAGCAGCGACAGGAGGGCAGACTGGGCACAGCAGCGACAGGAGGGCAGGCTGGGCACAGCAGCGACAGGAGGCAGGCTGGGCACAGCAGCGACAGGAGGGCAGACTGGGCACAGCAGCGACAGGAGGGCAGGCTGGGCACAGCAGCGACAGGAGGCAGGCTGGGCACAGCAGCGACAGGAGGGCAGACTGGGCACAGCAGCGACAGGAGGGCAGGCTGGGCACAGCAGCGATAGGAGGGCAGGCTGGGCACAGCAGCGACAGGAGGGCAGGCTGGGCACAGCAGCGACAAGAGGGCAGGCTGGGCACAGCAGCGACAGGAGGGCAGGCTGGGCACAGCAGCGACAGGAGGGCAGGCTGGGCACAGCAGCGACAGGAGGGCAGACTGGGCAGTGCTAAGGGGTCAACGGGTCTGCACAGCAAGCAGCCGCCCTATTCTCAGAGAGAAAAGGAGTTTGGTGACTGATTTAAAAAAAATATATGTATATAATTTGTCATGAGTCCTAATGATCTTTGTCTGTAAAAGAAAGGTCAAAGTATAAGAACCACGCGAAAATTCAGAGTCTCTAGGGCCCGATAGTGACTAGCTGGCTGACACGACCCGTAAACAGGATGGTCCAGGACAAATGATGAGTTAGAAAGTTTTAAACACTTTGGGTCAGTACATGTCTGCATACCGCCTGCCTTTTTTTTCCTAACTAATGTGTGTGCCTGTCAGAAGTTTGTGTTAGGTCTCCCATACACAGGGTGCAATTGGTTTATCTTTCAAAAGAAACATACAATAAAAACGAATGGGGTGAGAATTTTTGCTGAACATCCATTTCTGTTCCTCATGCCTGACTGAGATGCGTATTATTTTCACTGGCGATCTCAACAGTGGAACAGCAGTGATTTTCAAGATACAAGAAAAAGAAACACCGAAGGTGCTGGGGAGGACCCAGAGAAGCACTGTCTTCGCCTGCCTTTAGAGCAGTCCTGTACCACCCTTGGAGGCCTGCGCTGTGTTGACGATGGGGACAGGCACGCACAGGACACTCCATTAAGATATCAAGGGACATAACTGCTCCTGAACAGAGGTAAATTAGACTACAGGATGCAGCTCATAACAGCCTTAAAGTAGCATCCCCATGGGTGTACCAGCCCATATTTCATGACTGCAGAGCCCACCGGCGAAAAACACCACCCTCCAGCTGCGAGCACACCCTACAGACCCAACCACCCCTGCCCACGGACAGATGAAGACAGTGCCACTCCAGACACAGCCAAGCTTTCGCCATACGGTCTTATGTGCCCTCAAGAGAGAATCCAAAGTTGTAGTCTTTCCCACTGTCAACAGGACTTTCCCTGTGGTCAGTGGGTCTTTCCTCACCGTCACTGGACCTTTCTCCAGGGTCAGCCTAGTTAAGGCAAAGAAGAAAAAGAAACACCCGAAGGTGCTGGGGAAGACCCAGAGAAGCACTGTCTTCGCCTGCCTTTAGAGCAGTCCTGTACCACCCTTGGAGGCCTGCGCTGTGTTGACGATGGGTACAGGCACGCACAGGACACTCCATTAAGATATCAAGGGACATAACTGCTCCTGAACAGAGGTAAATTAGACTACAGGATGCAGCTCATAACTGCCTTAAAGTAGCATCCCCATGGGTGTACCAGCCCGTATTTCATGACTGCAGAGCCCACCGGCGAAAAACACCACCCTCCAGCTGCCGAGCACACCCCACAGACCCAACCACCCCTGCCCACGGACAGATGAAGACAGTGCCACTCCAGACACAGCCAAGCTTTCGCCATACGGTCTTATGTGCCCTCAAGAGAGAATCCAATGATCATAGCAGGTAGGGTCTTGATTTTAATAGCTGTTCCGAATTTAAGGAAACAAGTGTGGGGTGTGTGTGTGTGTGTGTGTGTGGTGTGTGTGTGTGTGGTGTGTGTGTGTGTGTGTTCTTCAAATTCACGTCTTCTCACTAAAAATGATATCAGACGATGTGTTAATGGTGTGTGGTATGCGGATGCGTACTTATGAAAAGAATGAAGGAGGGATGCGGATAAAAGTGTGTAGAACTTTGAATACTACTACATGTTAAAAAACAGCCAAACTAGATAAAGCCAGTTAAAGATAAATGCCAACTGGTCTCTGTATGAAACTTTGACTAACTAATCCAAGCAAGTTGAACGGAACACTCAGAACACTGGTGATATGGAGATTAGGGTGAAAAATTCCATTAAGTCATTAAATCAAGATCTTTCACAACAAATCAAAAAAGTACAGGATGAACACACACATTACAACGTCAGATGAAAAGATAGCACAAGCAGACTGCAATCATTCAAAGACAGTCAAAACAACATCAACAGTGACATTATGAAACAAGTGCATGCCCTCAAACCAATTAATCAAACACAACAATCAGACAACCAAGCAGTCCAGATACACAGTGACACTTCATCTACATCATCTACACAGATTGAATATGCAGTGGAAACATCAAATACTACAGTGTGCTGTCAGACAGTTCTACAGAGCAAAACACAGGCTCATCTGTTCCGTCAACAAAATCTCTACACAACAAGAACAAACCAAACACAAACACAATGACAGAAATCCCCACTGCCATCAACAAACAGAATCCAAATTCCCCACTCCTTTAGCTATCCTACGACAAAAGACAATCCCAGACACTTGTAACATGCTGCTATTAGGAGACTCTGTGTTACAGGGTGTAGATGAGAAGGAAATGTCAACAGAGCGCTACAGGGTCAAAAATCTGTCAGTGCCTGGTCTGACAGTCCATCATCTATGTCAATGGCTGAAATCACTGCCCCCATCACCCCACATCCAACGGGTCACTTTCCATGTGGGGATCAACAGCTGTGAGGAAAGGCCAGTGCCTGCAACAGACTGGGTTGAGTTAATCCACCTACTCAGGCAAGCGTTCCCCAGTGCTTCACTGCAGGCCTCCTCCATTCTTCCTCCCCTTGGTCAACACCCCCTTAAGGACATGGCGTCACGATCCACGGCCAATCTTCCCCTCTCCTGCCGTCAAGGGGATCAGTTACCTAGATAACACCCCTTCCTTCCTCGCCAGATCTGGGGCGCCAAAGAAAGCCATGTACCGAGACAGACTACATCCCAGTTCCTATGGCTGCAAAGTCCTTGCCTCCAACATCTGTCCCACTAGTAACCACAAGACCCAACCCTCCAACTACATCAGGCCCACCACACACAGAGCAAGAAGGACCGTCTTGCAACACAAGACGCCCCAGTGACCACGGGGTCATGTCGATACGTCCCAGTACCATTACGTCCCAGTACCATTGCGTCCCATTCTCTCCCAGTCTCAATGTGTCCCATAAAGCAATCCCATTGGGTCCC
This sequence comes from Conus ventricosus, assembly GCA_018398815.1. Classification (NCBI taxonomy): domain Eukaryota; kingdom Metazoa; phylum Mollusca; class Gastropoda; order Neogastropoda; family Conidae; genus Conus; species Conus ventricosus. Next base: position 19,070 of record JAFLJL010017728.1, on the reverse strand, counting down.
AATACCATTGGGTCCCAGTGCCATTGCGTCCCGTACCATTGCGTCCCAACAAAATTGCGTGTTGATAGGTCCCAAGAAAATTGCATCTCGATGCGTCCCATAAAGGAATCCCATTACGTCCCCGTACCATTAGGTCCCAACACGATTATTACTTGAGCAATGCTTGAACGCTGCAGTGGGCAGTGTGTGTGTGGGGGTGGGTGGGTAGGGAGGTGAGGTGGGCAGAGTGAGGTGTGGGCCACGGAAGGGGGGGGGGGGGGGCCGCGGAAGGGGGATGGGAGTGGGAGGGGGGGGGGGGGGTACCGGGTGCGTGATCATCGTGGTCAGACTGGGGAGAGAAGGGATGGGTAGGATTAAGAATGAAGAAGAGATAAATAAATAAATAAATAAATAGACATACACACAAACTGTTAAACACATTGATTTATGAGATATTTCGTTGGTCAGACAATTTTCCCTCCAAGTTCGTATAACTTGGAGGTCCAGCAAACTATAATTGTGTGTGTGTGTGTGTGTGTGTGTGTGTGTGTGTGTGTGTGTGTGTGTCCCGACTTAGCGGCCTATTTCTCAACAACTACTGGACGGATTTCAACCAAATTTGGCGCATGATCTGGAAGTCAGGTCCGATTGATTGTATTAAATTTTCAGAACAATGCACAGTGACTGACCGTTAAAAAACCGTTGTTTTTTTTTATTTTTTGAGCAATTTTGACCAAAATTGATGGGTGTATGCAGTCTGACATGCTGATAAAGAATATCCACTTTTCAAAAGCATACATTCACAAAATGACCGTTTAAAACCGTTATTTGTTCATTTTTAATGCAATTTTGACCCAACTTTGTTCATTCATTGAGTTTTGTAGCTACCCGAACTGAGGTACAGCGTGAGCGGTCTTTATTAATTTATTATATTTTATAATCTGATGAAAGATGACAGGTCCTTTTTTTAACCAAGACCTTTAATTGAAGAGTCATAATTTATTTTGATTTTTAGTGACACGTAGACGATAACATATTGTAACAAGTATTATGACCTTTTTTTTTCCTTCATGATTTTTTTATAAAGAAGAAATTACAGTCTGATTGTGCACTTTCCATTAATTATTCCGTGTTTGTCTGTCAATTATTGTTCTCCAGTCACAGAGAGAGAGAGAGAGAGAGAGAGAGAGAGAGAGAGAGAGAGAGAGAGAGAGAGAGAGAGAGAGAGAGAGAGAGAGAGAGAGAGAGAGAGAGAGAGAGAGAGAGAGAGGGCAAGTCTGTCAAGGAACGAATTTTTTGTAATGGTGGGATAATCTTGTTGAGAAACTTCGGATCGATCTGAGTTAAAATTCAGATATGGGAGTAATATTTCATGGGGGTCATTTTTTTTCTACTGCACCGTGTGATGTCACTGTCACGTGCTTCCCAGTCTGACATGCTGATAAAGAATATCCACTTTTCAAAAGCCTACATTCACAAAATGACCGTTAAAACCGTTATTTGTTCCTTTTCAATGCAATTTTGACCCAACTTTGTTCATTCATTGAGTTTTTTTAGCTACCCGAACTGAGGTTTAGCGTGAGCGGTCTTTATTGATTTATTACATTATTTTTTTATACTATGAAAAGATGACAGGCCTTTTTTTTTTAAACAAGACCTTTTAAAATAAGAGTCATAATTTATTTTGATTTTTGTGACAGTAAAAGAAAACATAATTGTAAAAGATTATGCCCCTTTTTTTCTTCGTGATTTTTCATAAAAAAAATTACGGTTTTTTTGTGCAATTTCCCTTAATTTTCTGTTTTTTGGCTGCAATTATTGTTCTCCAGTCAAGGAGGAGAGAGAGGAGAGAGAGAGAGAGAGAGAGGGAGAGAGAGAGAGGAGAGGGGAGGAGAGAGAGAATAGAGGAGAGAGAGAGAGGGAAAGTTGTAAAGGGAAAAACGAATTTTTGAATGGGGGGGATAATCTTGTTGAGAAATTGGGGATCGATCGGGTTAAAATTCAGATATGGGAGTATATTTCAGGGGGGCATTTTTTTTTTTCGCACCGTGGGGGAGTCACTGTCACGTGTTTCCCCCATGCTGTCATGAGTGGGCCCGAATGTTCTCGGCTTTTAGGAAAATTTAAGGGTGTTTTGTTTTGTTGAGAGCAAGTTTTTTGGTTCTTAAATGTGCGAATTCGGCATCCCGGGGGGGAATCCCCCAAGTCGCATACTAAAAAAGAGGGAGGTTACGGAAAGTGTTTCGCATGCCCGAGGGATAGTGACAAGGAGTTGGCGCCCTCCGGCGTGGGTAGGGAGTGTCCAGTCCGACACTGGCGGGTATTCAGGGGGGTTTTTCCCATGGGCCAAAGGGGAAGGGCGATGTGTCAGGTGACCGTCAGGGGAGGTGCCCGTACCTAGGCAAGACAGCGACCATTCAGTCTCCTTGTTCTGGGGAAATGAAGGGAAAAGGCTCGGCCAATTGAGGGTTTTAAAGCCTTGTTGTTATAGGTAGAAATTTTTGAAGCACATGGGCGGGGTAGAGAATCCGGTGTTAGTAAAAGGGGAGTTTGGGGGAATCGAACCTGGTTTAAATAGGAGGTTTTGCTTAAACCACGGGGTGCCCAAGTCTTGTTGGCGTAGCGCTGTGGTTGTGTTGTTGTGTGGGACTTGTGTTCCTTTGGTGGAATAAAAATAATTTGGGGGTTTTTTTGGTACAAATGGGTGATGGTGGGGTGTGACGTTTTTAATAACCCCCCCATTCAAAATAGGGTTAAATGCTGGGGGGGCAAAAGAAACGTAACCTATTTAGGAAAGTCAAGCTTTCGTCCCCCCCTTTCACTTTCTTTTACGATGGAAAAACAAGAGGTTTGTTTTTGATACAACAACTGAATTTAATTAAGTATGAATAAGATGATGGTGATCTGCAATGAATATGTCGTATTTGCTTTGAGTTTTGTGTCCGCTGTTCCTTGAAATGATCACAAAAAAAAAAAATAAATCTTTCACATATATAATAACAACAAAGTCTCGTCCCTCTCCTCTTTGCTTCCTGCAGTAGCAAAAATTCAACTGTCCGCTCGTGCACAAAATTTTTCCCGGGGCACCCCCGGGGATTAGTCATCACAAGTAATAAAAAAAGAATTTGAGGGTTTTTGGCGTGCTTTGATGTGGGGGGTTGTTTATGTAATTGCCACTCAGCTTCAGGGAACGTGGGGTTTTCCCGGAGTTCCGCTACGTTCACAACTTTCTTCCAGATCCTGGAAAGGTTGGCACACCGCCGTTCCTCTCGAAAGGTTACGGAAAAAGATGTGTGCCGAAGAGGGTAAAAAAGAGTAGCGGAGGGGTGTAGAAACAGGAACGGAATACAGAAGTTAGGAATACGGCCTGCAAAAAAAAATTTGTTTAGATCTTGCATTTTAGGGGCACATCACTATTCCACCCTTTTCCCACGTTAAACACACTTTACAATTGCCTAGTTGTTCTTCTTTTTACAATTGATTCCTTAAAAAAACCTTTACAAAAACTCGTTAACAGAAAAGGAAAATGTAACGTTTTTCCACCTGCCTTGACGAGTTATTTGCTTGAGAATTTTCGCATTTTTAATCCTTAAATAATTAAATCAAATGGCTCCTTCAATTATCAGTCCTTAGTCCGGGAAAAATGCTTCTTTCGAACTCGAACTGTTTACGACTCTTTAAATAATAAATTGCATTGACACAAAATACACTTCTAGTTGGGTTGCATAAAAACATGAGCTGAAAATAGAATTTAATAATATGGGTTAGTCTGGCAAAACGACATGCGGAGAAACAGATAAAATGACACTCCGATAATCATACGTGTTGACGGAAAACCTGAAATATTTAATTCAGAGCTTTTAAAGATCGCGGCACAAAATTTATTGATGGGTAAATGTGCTTAATAAATTATATTGAAATGATTTTGTTGCTCTAACAAAAAAAATGTTTTTAGCTATTTACCTCAAACACGTCTTTTAGTGGCCACATTTTTCGACTCGCCCACGAACGTGAGACCTTTTCAGACCTTCCCGTAAAGGCTGTGGATATCGTCGAATACCTGTAGGCCCCTTCACCCGGCCTCGACTGTACCTTCAAAAGGTTTTCTTCTTTTTTAAAAATTTCGACCTTTCTTGCAAAACCAATTCCACGGCCCGGGTTTGTCCAAGAGGAATGGCAACGGTTTACTATTTATGCACTGCGCGGACAGGACCCCCTCACTGGACGTCGCGATTGGTCAGTACGACGGTTTTCGACCCCTGTTTTTAAAATTTTATTTTATTTTAATACAAAATGCAATTTCTGATGACGCTTAAAATTTTTAAAAAGACTGCCATAAGGAAAAAAACTAACAATTAGTTTTGTGTTGGGACATAGAAATATTAAACAAGTCAGAGCGAATAGCGTCATGTATCGATTGCGTCATTTTTAATGAAAAATGACCGAGTTTATAAAATTGAATGTCACAAATCCCCCCAACTTAGCAAAAATCCTATTTAAGCAAAACATAAGAAAGGGGACGCCCATTAATAAGTCAAATACAGGATTAAACAATCAAAATTTATGCACAACTCTTTTGCATTTTCAATATATATTTTGCAGGTTTCCAGAGTCTTCACTCTTCGACAACTATACTACTACTCTTTGTAGCCCTTTGAGAGGGCTTTTTTGCCTCAACATTTTCCTGCAGTCTAGAAGGATTAAAAATATCATCAAAAAAGTTGTGGAAATCTTTTGATTTCTGTCACTCAAAAAATTTTCCCATCATCCTGGACATGGCACTTGCTTTTTCCACCCCAAAGGGCTTTACGTTTGCATGAATTCCCGACGACGAAAAAATTTTCCCGTTGTCTTCCGTTCCCTGGTCGATGCTCTTCACGATCCCCTCCTCGTAAATACGTGACTACTCTGTTTTTTCAAATCTTCTTTTTCAAGTATTTTTTGGGGGTTTTTGACGTGGTAGTCTTCCCCTTGGCCGTTGATCTCAATTTGTAATGGGCGGGATTGACTTTCTGGAAAGGGTGTACGGCCCTTTTCCATTTAACTGGAGTTGTTATGTTCTGTGGAAGCAGCACTAATACTTTTTTTCCCCGGGAAGAGATGTCTCATCTTCTTTTTCCCTTTTGTAGTGTTTCGCTTGTCGTCCCACCCTTGTCAGTTTTGTCAGGGGTATTTGCTTTTTCTTCGACCCTCTCCTTCAGATCAATGAATTTTCCGCCGTTTTTTTTGCGCTTTTTCTGCTCCCGTTGTCCTTTTTGTTTTAAGCCCTGCTTGGTCCCCACATTCTCCATAGAGTAGTTCAAAGGTGAGAACTTGGGGATTCTTGGGTGTTTCCCTGTAAGCGAAAATACGAAAAAGAAATCTGTCCATTCTTTGGGTTTTGATCCAACAAGTTTCTTCAACATGCCCCTTAACGTGCCGTTGAATTTTTCCAGGTCCGTTGGCGAGCGTGGATGGCGTTGTGGTGATCCCTTTGATTTCAAGGTCTTTTGACCTCTTGCTTTGGGCCCGGAAAGAAATTGTACCTCTGCCCGTGAGAATTTGTGTTGGTTTTCCCACTCGCGCCCAGATTTCCCCCAAAAGCTTCAGCCATGCTTCGTGTTGATGTTACGGGGCGGTGCTTCTGCGTAGCGCGTCAAAATCATAAAGGTGAGAATGTATCTTTTCCCCTGTGATGAATGGGGTTGAGGGGTCCGATGATGCCCACTGAAACACGTGGAACGGTTATTTCGACAGGGGCACCCTTAAAATGGTGTTTTCCCTAATACTATTTCTGCCGTACATCTCTGACATTTTATCGATGAGCACAATTTTCTTTTGCGTCCCTTCCACTCTGGCCAAAAAAAATAAATGTAGCAGACGCTCTTTGTACGTCTTACCCGAGGTGTCCAGACATGGGTTTCATGATATTGAGTACTTGATCTCGTTTCCTGGTACCCAACTTGGGTATGTTGCTTTGTTGGGGTACGACCTTTCCCTTCAGTATTCCCTTTTTTGATTATAAATGATGTTTCAACACCTGTTTTTTCTGGTATGCGTTCTCTGGGTTTTCGGCCCAAATCAAAAAACTTTTGGTGATGGGGCTTTTGTATGTTCTTCTTTTTAATCGAGGGAAAACAAAGCTGATGTCCTTCTTTGATCTTGACGGTTTCTCTGCTTGCCGGTAACTGCTGCCCCTTGGGTGGGTAGCGGGTACATTTAAAGATCCCTCCTCTTTCTTGCTTGGTGTATTCCAATCAATAAGGGAAAAAGGGTTTTTTCCAAAAAGAGACTTCAGTCTTGTCTGAAAAGTAGGGGTCTCCTATTTACATCGCCACAGGAAGATTTTGTTTTATGATAGATGCCCGTGATACCTTTTTTTTTGACTGTTAACAATGTTTGGAAATAAGCCCTTTCCCCGATCGTCATGGGGGACCCGTTCTCCACAGCGTCCCCCGTTTCTCCTTCGATTCTAGTGCAATAAGGATTGAATTCGTCCCCTTAAAATACACAACGTTGATCATCCTTTTGTTGAACTGTGCAGCCGCTGTCATGTACACACGCGTGTCATTTCTCTTTTTGTGGGGCAATCCCCCTGGTGTGTGGTCCCACATCGGTAAAACTTTATCTGGAAGCATAATTTCCTGCGTTGCCTCCCTTGTCAGGTACAGATCCCCTTGGTTATCCCCTTCCCCGCTTCTTTGTGTGGCCTCTGTTATATTTCCAAATATACCTACGTGATCGGTCTGCATAACGTAATCCTTCCACAAGTCTCGTCTGTTCAAATTTGATCTCTGCTGCAACGCTTCCCTTTTTAGTCTGTGGTCTCCCCTGACAAATCTTCCCCGATCAAAAGGCAAAAGCTTCCGAAATTTTTTCCGGATTTAAAATTTTTTTTCAAATCTTTTTTTGTCCGTTGGACAAAATTTAACCCTCCTCCACATGACAAAAGTCCCCCAAATGACAATGACGTGCAGTGCTCTCTTTGCGTGCTTACGAAATTTCTGTCTGTAAGACCGCACTCAATTGGGGATATCAAAAATGCTGTTTGATGGGGTTTTTATCCGCCCATCTGCCGGGGTGTTTTACATACGCTTCCCTACTCTGCCCCCCAAAAATTTAGTCAAATATGACTCAAGGTCGTCCTTTCTTTAAGTAAGGTAATTGCCTTTGCGAAATACAGTCTGAAGAATGGGTTTGGGGGTAGCACTTGGTTGGCATCACCACTGCTTCCTGCTTTAACCTTTGCAAATTAGCTGTAATTGTCTTCGGGCCCCTCTTTCTTCTCGATCCTTTCCCCTTTCTTTCTTCTCGTCTCTTTTTCCCTTTTCTCGTTTCGTTCCTCACGTTCCTTCTCTCGTTTCGTTCCCCACGTTCCCTTTTCTCGTTCTCGTTCCTTTTCACCTTTTTCCCTTTATGTAAAAGCAGTTCTGCTCCTTTTTTGGGCCAGCTCTAGGCCCCGGTTTCCCCTTGTTGGAAATTCGCACTGTTTGATTTGTGAACGCTTTCGTCATGGCAGATGTTCGTCGGGACTTTCTTGTCGGCATGTCGCCTACCCGCTGCAAGTCCCCGTTGTCCCTTAACAAAATTTTTTAAAAACAAATAACACGGAAAAAGAAAACCCTTTTATGGTTAATGCCAAAGTTTGCACATGTTTCAAACACAGGGTGTAAAGAAACGACTTCCCCAGACTGGGAAACAACCACACAACCCCCTGTAGTAAAAATGGGGAAACTACACTCGAAACCCCCCCAAAAAGTGTATTCAAAACACGTCAACAAACCAAACCACGGTTTGTACAACGCTACCGAAAGAGGTACTAACTGATGAACGGCATGTGAAAAAAAATATCTCCCAAAATCGTCGTACGTTCACAAGAAAAATACGGCCCTGCAAAATAGCCCCTGGTGCCAGGGCACCAACGTTAATAGCTTACGTTAAATCCCCCTTTGAGTAACAATACTTTACTCTAAATTGTGTCCCAATCCCACACAAATACAACACCACTGACAATTCCAATGCAGTAAAGTCAGATGCCTAATGGCAACTTTAATAAAAATCTTCTTCACAAAAAAATTAGTGAAAAAAAGACCTAATAAGAAGTTAAATTATGTCGTGGGAAATATGCGGAAATTTGGGCCCAAAGTCGTTACTTTCTCTGTCCTGTGTTGAGGCCTTTTCTAAAAAATTAAAAAATAATGAACAAATGCGTCGCGACTAACAAAAAAATTTTTAAAGTTTTTTTGAACAAAAAAAGTGAAATTTTTAAAATTTTTTAATTATTGTTTGATGGGCACACTTAATAGATCACGAGTCACGCCCCAACCTCCCCTAGAAAAAAGGTTAAAGGTTGCGGCTACAATTCTTGCCTGCGTCACCGGTCTTCCCGGGACTTTCAGTCGAAAGATCCCCCGGGACGACCCCCCAAAAATATGTGACGTTTTTTAAAAAAGACCCCCTTCATAAATGATGGTTGAATGCTCAGGGAAAACGATAGAGTAGTAGGAAAGTCAGCTTTTCGTCCACACCCTTCACTTCTTTCAAGATGGAAACAAAGGTTTGATCTTTGTACAAAAATGAAATTTTAATTAAGTATAATAAAAATGATGGGGATCTGCATGATAGTCGTTTAAGTTGCTTTGAGTGTTGATGTCCGCTTTTTTTTTAGAAAGTATCAATCAAAAAATAAATCATGCACTTACTAATAACAAAAAAAGTCTCTGTCCCCTCCTCTTTTCTTCCGCATTTTCAAAATATCACTGTCCCCCCGTGTACAAAAAAATCTCCGGAGGACACCACAGGGTATAGTCAACCAAGAATAAAAAAAGAATGTTTGGGTGTGTTATCGTCTTTTTTGGTGGGATGTGTTTATGAATTTTACTCAGCTTCCGGAATCATGTGGCGTTCCCGGGGTTCCGCGGGCTTCAAACTTTTTCCAGATCCCCCCAGGGTTGGCACACCACGCGTTCTCTCGAGAAGGTGTGCGGGGGAAAAGTGTGTGCCCCAAGGGGATAAAAAAAAAGAGTACAAGGGGGGTAGTAGAAACGGACAGGAAAACAGAAGTTCAGGGAATACGGACCTGCAAATAACAATTGTCTTAGATCTTGCACTTTAGTGGGACACACTATTCCCCCCATTACACGCTTTTAAAAAACACTTTACATTGCACTAGCTTGTTCTTTATTTACAATTGATTTCCTTCAAAAAACTGCTTCACGATAAAACTCGTTAACAGGAAGGAAAAATGTATCGAATATTCCCCTCTGCCCTTTATGAGTTTTTGCCAAGGTTTTTGCTTGATGAAATTTCGACTTATTTAACCTTTAATAGATTGAATCAAATGGCATCAAATTTTATATTATAAGATCACTTAAATCCCAGAAAAATGCTTTGTTTGTAACTCGAACTCGTTTACGACTCTTTTAAATAATAATCTGCTTTAACAAAATCACATCTTCTGATATGGTTGCTACAAAAGTGAGCTGAAAAAGAATTTACATATATGGGTTGTAATGGCAAACGCATGAGGAGCAAACAGATGAAAATGACAGCTCACGATCAATTTATGGGGTTTACTGGGAAACTGAAATATTAATTCAGAGCATTTTAAATGATTGCGCGCACAAAAAATTTTTGAATCGGAAATGGCCCTTTAAACAATTTTTATTAAAAAGATTTTGTTGCTCTATACGGGGGAAAAATGATTTAACCATTTACCCCAAACAGTTTTTAGTGGCCACAGTTTTGACTCGCCCCCCGGAACGATGAACTCGTTCAAACCTTCCCTAAAGGCTGTGGAACATCGAATTCTGTAGTGCCCCCTTCAGTCCGGCTCGACTGTACCCTTTAAAGGTTTCTTCTTTTTGAAAAATTTCGACCTTTCTGCAGGCCAAATTCCCGCGTCCTGGGTTTTCCAAGATGGGGAGATGCAACGGTTACATTTCTGCACAGCGGGCAGAGACACCCGACACTTGGGCAGTCGCGATTGGGCAGTACACGGTTTTCGATGCCCTACGATTGTAAATTATTTTATTATTAAAACAAATGAAGTCTGCTACGCTGAAATTTTTAAAATTCTGCCGTAAAGGGAAAAACTAACAATTGTTTTGTCGTTGGACTAGAAAAAATTAAAAAAAGTGCAAGCGAATAGAGTCATGTATCGATGCGTCATTTTCTTAATGAAAATAGCCGAGCTTTTGAATGAATTTCACGTGTGTGCCCCGGATTCCCCTTGGGTTTAGCCATTAAACTGGGTTCCCCTCTTGTTTTAGATTTTATATAAGGGTTGGGAAAAACCCGGAAGTGTGTGACTCACTTAAAGGGAAAAATGAACTCGCCGTCTTTCTGAGGGCTCAAGAAAATCAGGTGAAGCAGAGGGGTTTGCTGTCGCCTCGTTTCTCCCGGGGGGGGACGTTGCGTGGGGTTGCGAGCCCCGGAGCCGACGACGGGAAAAATTGTTTCCCCCTGTGGGGGCGGTCGACAGAAGACGTGTCAGCCTGTTGGAGCCCAACAGGGAGCTGGGCCAGACAACGGGGGGTGTGTGCGCCGAGAGACCTGGGGAGAGGCCCCACAGGAGCCCTTTCTTTTTGGGGAGGGCGAAGTTTCGGTGGAGTCCGGGGATCGGTTGAGGGGGAAAAACAAGCTAGTTGCCCGTGTCCCCCCCTGGGATTTGGCCAACGGGGGGGACACAACGTGGGCGCTTCAGCTCGTGGTCGTACAGTGGATGAAAAAACGACGATCAACCAAGGAAGGTGGCAAGTTTGGACTTTTTTTTTGCTCATAAAGGGTTTAGTTTGGGGAAACCGAATTGTGGAATATTGTCTTTCCTGGCTACGTAAGAATAACTGAAGAACAGGGGATGCGATTTATGAAATTGTCTGTATGCTGTTTACATTGTTGTATGATACAGATAGTTGTGTTGTGTAGTGACGGGTGGGGGCTCGGAGTCAAGTTGAATAAAAGTTGATTATTTTCTATGAAATGTTAATTGGTTTCCCGTCACCTTTGTGCGGGCCCGATGTGAGTGACAGAGTGCATGTGCCTATGCGAGAGCGCATTTTGGTTGTGAAAGCGTAAATACTTCTGTCTATAACCCCCTGCATCCCTGAATATGAAAATCATATTTTAGTAACGAGGGGGAGCGTCGGAGACCCGTCACACATGCTGTCGGGTATTACGTCACCCACTTCGGTTTTGCGACACGTAACACAATCATGTTTCATTAGCAAGCGAAAACTAGACGAAGTGAAACTTTGATATTGTTTTTGTTTTAGATGGAACCAGAGCTTGTTAAAGGCGACCGTGGGGGTAGAATTCTAATTTACCGAGGTTTTCGGTATCAACAGAAAAGAATTAGTGGAGCAGAGATGGAGTGGAGGTGTTGGAGGAGAGAAACATGTGTTGCAGGCATTCGAAGCAATGTTTTTGCAGTTGACAACGAAAATGCAGACATCAGAGTATTTAGGACTGTCAATGTCCACAATCACCCCGAGGAGACAGCTCAAATTAATCGTGCCCTTGTACGTGAAAGGATGAGAACAGAAGCACAGGAGGACCCCACAAGGCCGTCGAAACGCATCTATGATGCTGTAGTTGCAAATGTGCAGCGTCAGGGTGGGGGCGATATACAGGTACCCCCGTTTGAATCTGTGCGGTCGGCTGTGGAACGTACGCGAAGTGCTCTCGTTCCTCCAATTCCTACCACGGTAGAGGAAGTGAATATTGACGGTCCGTGGGCGGAAACATGGCTGAGAGACAGGTTTCTGCTCTGGAATGTGCCGGAATGGGGCATCGTCATCTACGCCACAGACGAAAACATACGACAGCTCGCAAGGTGTGAAACTCTCTATATGGACGCGACATTCCGGTGTGCCCCAGGCCTTATGAACAGTTTTTCACCATTTTGGGCGATGTCCATGGATTTATAATCCCATTAGTGCAAGTTCTGATGGAGGGTCGAACCACAGGCCATTATCAACATGTTTTCACAGAGATGAAAACTGCTGTCAGAAGAATCAGTCACCATAGATGGCGGCCAAGAAAGATCGTTGCTGACTTCGAGCAAGCCCTCCACTCAACCATTGACACCGAGTGCGGGAACCTGCGAGCGGGGCTATTCATTTCACGACGGGGGAACCGGGCTTGCAGGCCTACGTCAATCCACGACT
>JAFLJL010017727.1:30390-49503 GCA_018398815.1 Conus ventricosus | reverse complement strand
AATAATTGTATAATACTCATTGGTAAGCATTTTTTTTGTTGTTATATAGGCAGGACCAAGGTTATCATTAGTTGTGTGGAAAGGAGCTTTAAAAAAATCCCTTAAATTATTCAGTGAACATTTGGAATTTGATGTTAGATATATCTTTTGTACGGCTATTCTCCCCACTACATGGCCAAAAACAGATGAGTCATTTTTCGTTCTTTGTTTGTACTGTCCTAATGTTAAATGTGATTTATTTTGTTTTGCCTGAAGAAGAACCAAGAGGTTGAAATGCATCGTGTCTTGACATGTGCTTTGTTTGTCAATGCCATTGGCAGTAACTAACACCCTCTCTTTCTAAATTTTCGTTTTATTCGATTTCAAAAATACAATAAATTCTTAATACAGTAAATCTAGTAATGATTCTCCTTTTTCTTCTATTACTTCTTCTTCTTCTTCTGCTCCTCTTTCTCCTTCTCTTTTTTGTCTGTCTGTGTCTCTGTCCGTCTGTCTGTCTGTCTGTGTTTAGTGTATTTTTCTGTCTCTGTCTCGATCCTCGTTTTAAACCCGCACGAGCCAGTGAACACTGGTGAATTTGTTATATGGTGCAATATGTGACAGCTTAACGGACCACTCCTAGATTAATGAGGAAGAAAAAAAAAATGTGTCATCGTTTTTGTGGCAGGCGCAAGCTAGCCCTAGGGATGAATGGGGAAATAAAACCTGTGTTATCGTTGTATGAGGCGGTATTAAACGTCAGGTGCTAACCCCCTGTAGCCTCCCTTGATTTAGTGTTATTGATCGGTCCCCACGATAATGACAGGAAAAATGTGTCAACGTAGGCTAAGGTTTGTTACACTCTCGTAAAAGGAAAGTAAAAATCGGAGAAGGATGCTTCCTTAGTCGCTTGCCAGAAATGACCTTGCTATGGGTGAAGCACCAAACCTAACACGCTATACTTCAAGGCGATTGCGTCCCTTGACACAGCCGAAACCCCAGCATATATTGATTTGTATTCATGAGTCAACTGTTACTGCTAACTCATTGCACATCAAGTGACGTGTCAGAATCGATACAAACATGTACACACATTACTCAAGCGGTACTTGGAACATGGTCTTGTTGTGAACAACATCGCATTAGTCATTGAGTAACACACCCAACCCGTGTTTCAAGGAATTGGTGAACGGGTGTCTGACGCACGCAGACAGGGTGATAAGGATTCATTGCAGACTATTTTGGCTTGAAACCTTCAATTGTAGGCAACAGTGCCTATGGTAAAACGCTGACTAACATCGCCAAACACCGAGAATTCATTATGTCACCGGGATCAAGCCCCAAACTCGTCAATGAAAGTTGGTTTCAAAAACTGACCGAGCTAGGTGGCGGTGTTGTAGAAGTGGAAATGAACAAAAAAAAGATCAACTGGATACTCCCGATCCAGATTGGTTATTTCGTCTACCAATATGCCAAGTTGCGAATGTTGGAGTTTTTATTATGATTGTTTGGACAAAGTTGTCAACAGATCAGATTTTCAACTTTTAAAGATGGATACGGATTCGCTGTACATGGCACTCAGTCGTCGAAGGTTTAACCAAGTCGTACGACCCTCCATTACGACAGCAGTTTTCCGTTGACAACAATCGGTGGTTTCCGAGTCAAGCTGTAGCTTCTTTTTTCGGTATGATAGCGTTCCAACGTGATTGGTGTCTTGATGACTGTTCTAATAGTCGTTTTATTTTTTTTCTTGTATCATAGTGTGCTGTTTAATCCATTATTTTTGGGGGGAACCAGTCCCCCACTCTTTGTGGTGTTTCCTGGGTGGTCCTTCGTTCTGTAGATTGACTAACGTTTAGAATTACTTTTTGCTTTGATTTTAGTCCGTTTTATAGCTCAAACGATCAGCGGACGGAGGAAAACATGTCATTTACACTAATATCACGATGCTCTGATGCAATATGATTTTTCTTTTTTTTGGCACGCAAATATAGCCTTCCAGATTCGATTATACATTTTCGATGGTTAAAAAACATTCAGCTTTTTCATAAGTTGACAGACAGGCGTGTAAATTACAGTGCATGCGTTTTCATCGCTCTTAGCGTCTTTAATAGCGAGCACACATCGATCACACGATGCATTCACCGAGCATCCTGTGTCATATCCTTCGCCCCTAAGGCGTTTTAATAGTACTGTCGAGAATCAGCTAGTAAGGATGTAGCGGGTAAACTTCGGACCTTTCAAGGGAGCTGACTGCCTTTTTTCAGCATGTGTTTGTGTGTTGTCACCCTTGGGAGACGGCCTAAACAAAACCAAAACAAACATCAACAACAAAACAACAAAGACACCAACTAACCCCAAATCTCATTCTTTAACTATTAATGAACCAGTCTAAAGAGTCAGTCATGATGAGCGGGTAAGGGTGTAGTAGGTACACTTCGGGCCTTTCAAGGGAGCTGACTGCCGCTTTTCATCTGTGTTTGGTGTGCCCGCCCTTTGGAAACGACCTAACCAAAAAAAAAAAAAACCCCTACTAACCCCCAAACCTAAATTCTTTAACTATTAATGAACAGTCTAAAGAGTCGTCATGTTCAGCTAGTAAGGTGAAACAGGTAACTTCGGCCTTTCAAGGGAGCCGACTGTATTTTTTTCATCATGTTTTGTCGCCCTTGGGAGGCGGCCTAAGCAAAAAAAAACAGAGTCGCTAAAAACCAGTCTGTCATTTTTTGTTTGTTTACATTTTTCTTTACAGCTGATTGCATCAGCGCTATGCAATCGCCCTAGTGTCTATCATTAGGGAAGTCACATGGATCGTTCGATGTCATCACCGAGCATCCTCGGTCATGTGATCGTCCTAAGGCGTTGTCGTGATTTGCAATCTGCTGCTCCGCTTGATGCTCCGCATTTAGGGGTGAAACCTCCCTAACCCTACTACTGACGCGCCTCTACATCTAGAAGGTCCATCTCCAACAGCCTGTGTGAATGAGCAAATAAAGACACATGATTAGTAAGAACATTTTTGAAAAAAACAACTAAACTTTGCAATTAGGCCTAGTTGTGACAGTAAATACTGTTTGACAACCCTTGTAAGAAATGTTCAACAACATCAACATACACAAACCCTCACTGGAGAAACATGTACATGTACATACATTTTTCAGCTCCTTTCCTTCATTGCAAGACCAAATTAGGAACCGAGAAAATGTTAAAAACTTACGAAATTGCCATGGTAAGAGTTTGCTGCTCCCTCCTCTCTGTCCCATGTGGCTCCCTCCTCTCTGTCGATGTGGCTCCCCTCCTCTCTGTCGATGTGGCTCCCCTCCTCTGTCGATGTGGCTCCCCCCCTCTCTGTCGATGTGGCTCCCTCCTCTCTGTCCATGTGGCTCCCCTCCTCTCTGTCGATGTGGCTCCCCTCCTCTCTGTCGATGTGGCTCCCCCCCTCTCTGTCGATGTGGCTCCCCCCCCCTCTGCCATGTGGCTCCCCCCCTCTCTGTCCATGTGGCTCCCCTCCTCTCTGTCCATGTGGCTCCCTCCTCTCTGTCCATGTGGCTCCCTCCTCTCTGTCCATGTGGCTCCCCTCCTCTCTGTCGATGTGGCTCCCCCCTCTCTGTCGATGTGGCTCCCCTCCTCTCTGTCCATGTGGCTTCCCTCCTCTCTGTCGATGTGGCTCCCCCCCCCTCTCTGTCCATGTGGCTCTCCCCCTCTCTGTCCATGTGGCTCCCCCCCTCTCTGTCCGTGTGGCTCCCCTCCTCTCTGTCGATATGGCTCCCCTCCTCTCTGTCGATGTGGCTCCCTCCTCTCTGTCGATTGTGGCTCCCCTCCTCTCTGTCCATGTGGCTCCCCCCCTCTCTGTCGATGTGGCTCCCCCCCCTCTCTGTCGATGTGGCTCCCCTCCTCTCTGTCGATGTGGCTCCCCTCCTCTCTGTCGAAAGTGGCTCCCTCCTCTTTGTCGATGTGGCTCCCCCCTCTTTGTCGATGTGGCTCCCCCCCCCTCTGTCTCCCCTCCTCTCTGTCCATGTCGCTCCCCTCCTCTCTGTCCATTGGCTCCCCTCCTCTCTGTCGATGTGGCTCCCCTCCTCTCTGTCGATGTGGTTCCCCTCCTCTCTGTCCATGTGGCTCCCCTCCTCTCTGTCTGTGGCTCCCCCCCTCTCTGTCGATGTGGCTCCCCTCCTTTCTGTCCATGTGGCTCCCTCCTCTTTGTCGATGTGGCTCCCTCCTCTCTGTCCATGTGGCTCCCCTCCTCTTTGTCGATGTGGCTCCCCTCCTCTCTGTCCATGTGGCTCCCTCCTCTCTGTCATGTGCTCCCCTCCTCTCTGTCCATGTGGCTCCCCCCCTCTCTGTCGATGTGGCTCCCCCCCCTCTCTGTCGATGTGGCTCCCCTCCTCTCTGTCCATGTGGCCCCCTCCTCTCTGTCCATGTGGCTCCCCTCCTCTCTGTCCATGTGGCTTTCCCCTCCTCTCTGTCCATGTGGCTCCCCCCCTCTTTGTCGACGTGGCTCCCCTCCTCTCTGTCCATTTTGGCTCCCTCCTCTCTGTTCGTGTGGCTCCCCTCCTCTCGTCCATGTGGCTCCCCTCCTCTTTGTCGACGTGGCTCCCCTCCTCTCTGTCATGTGGCTCCCCCCCCTCTCTGTCCTCCCCTCCTCTCTGTCCACGTGGCCTCCCCTCCTCTCGTCATGTGGGTCCCTCCTCTCTGTCCATGTGCCCCCCCCCCTCTCTGTCGATGTGGCTCCCCCCTCTCTGTCATGTGGCTCCCTCCCTCTGTCGATGTGGCCCCCTCCTCTCTGTCGATGTGGCTCCCCTCCTCTCTGTCATGCGGGTCCCCTCCTCCGTCGTGTGGCTCCCTCCCCTCTGTCCATGTGCTCCCCCCTCTCTGTCCATGTGGCTCCCCTCCTCTCTGTCCATGTGGTGCCCCTTCTCTGGGCATGTGTCTCCCCCCTCTCTTCCATGTGGGTCCCCTCCTCTCTGGTCCATGTGCTTCCCTCCCCTCTGTCCATGTGGCTCCTCCTCGTTTTCTCTCTGTCAAATGGGCTCTCGTTAAAGTAACCCGAGTCTTCTGCCCCCTGTTTCGCGTCTTGTCTTGCTCTTTGCCTTCTCATTTCATTTGGTTCCTTTTTTGAGGAGAAAGAAAGGAGGGTATGGTATTTTTGGATCATTAGATTTTAAAGGGGTTTTTAAAGTGGGAAAGGGTTTTTAAAGGGTATTAGGGGAGAAAAGTAATTTCGACAATTTAAGGGGCCCTTTTTGGATTTTAGGGCCCGTTTTGTTTTTTAGTTTTTTTCCCCCATCTTCAAGTGGCTTTTTTGCGTTGAGGATTTGGGGATTTAAATTTTTTTGGGGGCAGGGAGGGACGAATTTATGGGAAAAATGTGATGTTGTAATGTTCCTTGAAATCGTTGAAGAATTGGTTCCCTTTTGGATGTGAATTTTGGCATCCACATCAAACCCGTCCTGGGCCCCATGCCTGTTGTGTCTTCACTGGCAGGGGCAGTGAAGCCACCCTTGGTGAAGCTTTTTGCTAGCGTTGTTGTGCACCTTGCCCCCAGAGACTTCAGTGTCATGAGGGCATGACAGTGTTTTTGGGGAAAGTTTTTGTATTCCCCCCCCTGTTGTGATTAATCAGCCTATCAGAGGGGCATTTCTGTAGTGCATCTTCTGCTGGGGATGATGCCTTGATGCTGGCTGAAGTCTACAGGTAGGTTCGGCGGCAAGAAATTTCCTCGTTGCTTTCAAGCCCGTCCACGGCATCCTTGGGGTGGGCTGCGCAATTATCAAGGACTAACAGCACCTTCCGTTTCTGGGTAGCCATGGAGTAGTAAAAGTCCCTCAACCACTCCCTGAATACCTCTGATGTCATCCATGCATTCTTATTGTGAATATTTTAAAACGGCAGTTTTTTGACGCCTTCGAAACATCTCGGATTTTTAATTTTCCGATTGTCAGAAGAGGGTATTTCTCGCTGCCGTCCATATTCCCACAAACCATGACCGTAATTCTTTCTTTGGACCTCTTTCGTCCACGCCAGGGGTCCTTTTTCAGGACAACGTTCTGTGCGGCAATGCTTCCCAAATATAATCCCGATTCATCTGAATTAATACATCTTTTGTTTTCGAACCTAGCGAGTTTTGGGGCAAAGCACGGTCCTGTACCCAGTCATCTGTCGCTTTGACATCTATGGATAGTATCCCCTTGCAGGTCACTCTGAAGGTGATAGTTGTGTCGTTTTTTGAAACGATGCATCCAACCTTCTGTACAAATCCAGTCATATTGTCCATTTAAACGGGCAAGTTCCTCTGCTTTTGTCTTGAGGTTTGGGTCCAGTCCCTCCGGGGGGTTGCGACCTTGTCGTGGTCGGAGGGTTTGCGTGGGTCCAGTGACCCCTTAGTTTGCTGGCGGGGGCATCAATACTTGGAGATAGGCTGTTTTTTTTCACACTGCTTCTAGGCCTGAGGGGTTTGCAGATGCTGTTTGGCCTAAGCGTAACGTGGTAAGGAGTTGATGCCCCTGGTAGGGCTTCCCATGTCAGATAGGCTAAGGGTGAGGATCCTGACAAACCCAGTAACCCACCTTTCTCCTTTTCTTGTTTTCTGCCTCCCTTATTTGGCCCTTTTTATCTTCGTCTCCCCTTCAAGTCTTCTTTTCCACACTCCTTTTCTCTCTGTGGTCTCCTTAAGATCCGCCGCGTTTGCGTGCGGTGCGACCTGTGTCGGAGGGGAATGAGATCCTGGTGTTTTGAGAGGGCCAGCGCTCTCAACACATCATTTGGCTGGGACCTCTCCTAGACAGGGAGACACTTTGGCCCGGGGGGTACTAATCGGCTCCCCTTCTTGGGGTTGGGTCAAGACGGGCAGTTCCCCAGCTGGCCAAGTAAACCCTGCAGTGCCCCGCTCTCTTTTCCCGGGAGTTGAGCATGATCAGGGGGGATGGGGTTGGTTGCTTCTGCTTGTCGTATGTCTCTCCCGAACCCTGGAAGGGGTCAAGACTTTGGTTTCTGGCCCTGGCCCCTTAGTTGGACTCCAAGGTGGGTGGGTAAGGGAGGGATGAAATAAAATAAAATACATCATGGCTTTTCAAAAACAATCCCCCAAAAAAGAGGAAGGCTGCATCCCCTATTTCAGGGAATTTTGATTCAGATAGTGATTCCGATTGGAGGTACGACAGAGGACAGGATTCTGGGCTTCCTGGCTCGTGATGGAAGGGACGGAGCAGGAAAGCCCCCTTTCAGCTCTGAGCCCTTTGCCATACAAAAGGGCTTTCAAGCTTTAGCAGGTGACCCTCGGTCCATCAAGAGGTTGAGGAATGGTTTTCATTTCTTATTCAGTGTAAACACCAAACAATTGAACAGCTGCTGAAGGCAAAGAAACTTGTGGACAGGGAAAATCAGGTAACTCCCACAAACAGTTAAACTCATCAAAAGGCGTGATTCCTGCGGGATTTATCTGGTGTATCAGAGGCAGAAATTAAGACTGAGCTGGCATCCCAGGGTGTGACGGAGGTGCGCAGGGTGACAGTAAAGAAAGGTTCAGAGAGAGTGGCCCCAACACCCTCTTTCTGACCTTCTGCAACCCTGTGCTGCCTCCGGTCATCAAAGTTGGTTACTTGAATGTTCATGTTCAGTTATATGTTTTCCCTCCCGTTAGGTGCTTCAGGTCCAAAGTTTGGCCATGTCAGGGACCGCCCGTTCAGGGCAAGAGGTATGCGGTGTTTGCTGCAAGGCAAACCCCTGATGGGCCGTGTCAAGATCCGGCACATTGTGCTAACTGCGGTGGCAACCATCCCTCCTCTTCACGAAAAATGCCCTCTTTGGATTCAGGAATCCGCTATTCAAAGAATCAAAACTGAAAAGAAGATCTCCTTTTTCGAAGCCCGCAAGCAGGTTGTGGCAGTCAGTCGCCGACAGCTTCTTCATATGCTTCGGCCGTAAAGAAAGTTCCTACAGTTTCAACTCGGTCAGTCTGCTGTCAGACTGATAACTTTACGTTTTCGAAAACATTTCAAGTACGATCTGTCAGTTCTGGTGGTAGCAAGTCCACCCCCCTTCCCACAAAGTGACTGCCCTGGTGGAGGCAAAAAATCCGCCACCTCTCAGACTGCCCAGCATCTACAACATCTGCTGCTGGGCAGATTAAAAAACCAGCAATTCCCCCTCGAACTCCTCTGTCCGTGCCCGTGCGGGCAAGGGAGTTCAACCCAGTGTGGAGAGGTGGAGATAAGGAAGAAACCTCCACCGTTCCCAAATCCAGACCCCTTCTTCACCTGTTGGCAAGTCTGCCAGCAGGTCTGAAGACCAACACAGTCCCGTACAAACCTCAAATAATTTACACCTTTAGCACCAGACTTGAAGAGGAGATGACCTGATCTCTCTCCTTTTCGCCTCTGCACCATGGATAATACAATATTCCATTGGAAATCCGTGGACTAAATTCCAACTTGAGGAGCTGCAGCTTTTGTGCCATCTATAAAACCTTCCGTCGTGGCTGTTCGGAAACTCAAATTCAAAGCCAGAAGACCTTTACTCTTCTGGCTTTAATATTCTTTCAAATCCCGCACAACCATCCACGTTGGGATGGTCGGGCGGTGTTGCCCTTCTCATACACAAAACTCTACTGTATAGTCCTGTCCCCTCTGTCTACCTCCCTTCAAGCTGTTGCTGCGAGAGTCACTCTCCACAAGACTGTGACAATCTGTTCTCTTTATTTACCTCCTTCTGTCCCGGTTTTGTCGTCAGGACCTTGTCAGTCTGATAGAAGAACTCCCTCGACCTTTTTTGCTGTTGGGTGACTTTAACGGTCACAACCCTCTTTGGGGTAGTACCGGTTCGTCATCCAGAGGTCTGCTGATTGAGGATGTCCTTTCGGATTTCGATTTGTGTTGTCTGAACGACGGATCTGCAACTTACCTCCATTCTTCCACAGGTTCACTTTCGTGTTTAGATTTGTCGGTTTGTGACCCCTCGCTGGTCCTGGACTATGAGTGGTCTGTCCATGACGATCTGCACGGAAGTGACCATTTCCCTGTCCTTCTACAACCTGTATTAACTGAACACGTCTCTGTCTCTCAACATCTCAATTATAAAAAAGCAAACTGGGATCTATTTGCAGCCACTATTTCAAAAGAATTCCAGGACATGATTTTTTTCAGAGTCCAGACCCAGTAGATTCTCTGACTAACACTATGATCAAATGTGCTAAAGCCTGTATTCCAGTGTCTTCCGATAAACTTCAAATGCCCAAAACACCCTGGTTCGATTCAGAATGCCAACAAATTTCCAAAGTTAGAAAACGGGCTCAGCGTCAGGTATACCATCGACCTTCGGGTCCCAACGCTCGAGCCCATCAGAAACTCCGTGCTAAATCAAGACACACTTTTAAAATCAGTAAACGTCGGTCCTGGAGAAACTTCTGCTCCAGGCTGACATCAAAAACTTCTAAGAAAAAAGTGTGGAACATCATTAAGAAAATCAAAGGGAAGAACACCTGTCCCACTGTGAACCATCTCAAGTTTTCGGATTCTTTAATAACAAGAAGAAAGCAGTTGCTAATCTGCTTGCTTCAACCATTGAAAAGAATTCCTCCTCTTCTAATAAATCAGTCACTTTTGTCAAAAACAAAGCCCTAAAAGAAAAATCACCCTGCAACTTTTCATCCTACAACATGGAAGACTACAATCTTCCTTTCACATTAAACGAACTGAAATCTGCCTTACTCTCTTGCAGCGATTCCTCTCCAGGTATAGATGACATTCATTATCAACTATTGAAACATCTTCCGCAAGAAGGTCTGAACATCCTGTTACAGGTATACAACCACGTGTGGACTACAGGTTGCTTTCCACCCTCTTGGCGGAAAGCCCTCATTATTCCCATCCCCAAACCTGGAAAAGATCTTTCTAATCCATCTAACTACCGTCCCATAGCTTTGACCAGCTGTGTCTGTAAATTGATGGAAAAAATGGTCAATGCTAGGCTCATGTGGAAACTCGAAACCGATGGCCTTTTGGCGAAAGAACAGTGTGGTTTCCGCAAACATCGTAGTACAGTTGACCATTTGATTCGTCTGGAATCGACACTTAGGAACGCTTTTTTAAACAGACAGCATGCAGTGGCAATTTTCTTTGACTTGGAGAAGGCCTACGATACCACCTGGAAGTCGGGGATACTTCATGATCTCCACGATCTGGGTTTTCGAGGTCATCTTCCTCATTTTATTCAAAATTTTTGGCAGAACGACAGTTTCAGGTCCGGGTTGGCACCACTCTCTCTGATGTCCACGAGCAGGAGTTGGGTGTTCCACAGGGAGCATCCTGTCTCCTGCCCTCTTTAGTATTAAAATCAACAACATTGTGAAATCAGTTCAGCAGGGTTCAGACTGCTCATTGTTTGTGGATGATTTTGCTGTCTACGCAACTGGAAGCCTGTACCCGAGTGTCCCAGCGCAGGCTCCAGCTTTGCGTAGATAAAATCCATCGGTGGGGGGATGAAAACGGTTTTCACCTTTTCTGCTACAAAAACCCAGTGTATTCACTTCCATAATTTCCGTCAGTTTTTTCCAGATCCGGAATTTCAAGTGGGGAAATCTCCCATTCCAGCTGTTAAAGAGGCCAAATTTCTGGGAGTCATTTTTGACCAAAAACTTAACTTTCTCAGCCATATTAAAAACCTCAAAACTGCTTGCCAAAAGGCACTGAATATTCTGCGGGTCGTAGCACACACCGACTGGGGCGCTGATAAGAAAACTTTGTTGCACCTCTACAGAGCCCTGGTCCGTTCGAAACTGGACTACGGTTTGTGCTGTGTACGGCTCCGCAAGATCATCTTACCTCAAACTCTTGGACCCTATCCACCATCAAGGGCTTCGTCTCTGTCTTGGAGCGTTCCGCACCACCCCTGTGTACAGCCTGTACGCAGAGGCAGGTGAACCTTCACTGTCCAATCGCAGGCTGAAACTGTCTTTGAATTATTACATCCGACTGTTCTCAGAACCGCAGAATCCTGCCTATGACTGTGTTTTTGACCCTCCCGTTCCAAAGTAAGTTTGGAAATAACCCGAAATGTATTCCGCCGTTTGGGCTTCGTATGCAGCCTCACGTGCGGAATGCAGGTATAGACCTGGGAGTAGTTTCAGATTTTTCCAAGTTTCCGGATCAAGCTCCATGGACCTTTTTCACACCAGAGATTCGTTTCGATCTCGCAGCTTTCCGTAAGGAGTCTACCAGCTCTCTGGCGTACAAGGCTTTGTATGCCGAGCTCTGTTCCAAATTCCCATCCTATCAAAAAGTTTTCACTGACGGTTCCAAGTCTGAGGATGGAGTGGCCTGTGCAGCCTACTGCCCTGGGGCTCCTTCTCAGATATTGTTGGAACATATACATTCAGATGCTTCTGTCTATTCTGCTGAACTTACTGCTCTAGTACTGGCTTTGAAGATAATCTCCCATTCTTCGAGGAGGGACTTTCTGGTTCTGTCGGATTCGCTGTCAGCTTTGGAGGCCATAGCTGGCCGCAACCTTCAGCATCCAGAACTTTTACTTTTTTTTGAACTTTTTAGCAAGTTGAAGGCGGACGGTTACAACATTACTCTTGCTTGGGTTCCTGGCCATGTTGGCATCGGCGGGAACGAAATGGTTGATCGTTTAGCCAAGAACGCCACAAAAGAGAAACTGTCCAACACTTATATCCCCTGCTCAGATGTGAAACCCAAAATTAACGATTATGTGAGAGACCTCTGGCAGGAGGATTGGAACACACAGACGAATAACAAACTCTTTCAGATCCGTCCAAACCTTAAAGACTTCCTCCCATCTACGTCGGGTGGTCGTAAAGAGGAAACGGTTCTGTGCCGGCTGCACACCGGCCATTCGTATTTTACCCATGCTTACCTTTTAAAGAGTGAAGAAGCTCCGTGGTGCATTCCATGTCATGCGCCACTCACAATGAAACATGTACTTTTAGAGTGTTGGGACTTGCACGATGTGAGACACAAACATTTTACGGCGGAGTCCATGAAGATCCTGTTCAGGGATGTCCCGCCTGACGTGATCCTTGAGTTTTTGAGAGAGATTAACATTTTTTATCTGATTTAAGATTTTACGGCTGAAAGATTTTTAACAAAGTTTCTGGTGCGTTTGTAGACGATGTCATTTAACAAGATGTGTGAAAGTTGTTTTTTTTTATTTATTTATTTTTTTTTATGATGACTGGTGAGTTGATTTTAACGTGGTGACAGCCCTGATATGGCCCTTTGCGGTCGGCTGGGCTATAAGCAACATTATCTTATCTTATCTTATCCTGATTGGTCCAGTGACAGGGACACTGCTCGCTCTGACATTGACAAACCACTTTAGCAGCTGCTCTTCTACGGTGCAAAACTTTGCTGGGCGCATTCTTGCTTTGTGCACATCTGTGACACCGCCGTAAAAGCGGCGCTTGTGTTTTTCTTTTTCTTTCAAGACTTTAGTCACAGTTGATGGGGATATCCCAAAATCGGCCGCAAGCCGTTTCCTTGACTTTGGAGGTTTTTTCTCGGATTCATCAATCAGATCAATTTTCCTCTTTAAAGAAAACACTGAAGTGCCCATTTTCGCTTTTGCCATTGTGCAAAATCTTTTCTGCTTGATTCACTGGAAAGAAAAAAAAATGTAATAAGTGAACATGGTAACACTACAATTTGACCAGTACCAGAATTTTTCTGATAAAATTCAAAGTAAACATTGTATACTTTTCAAGCATTGTTGCACATGTTGGGGAAAGCCGGGTAAAATTGTACACTTTTTGGTCTGTCATCATTAACCTCTCACTTTAGTATTACTGATTGATCAACTGCGTGTTCTTTTATCACATTTAGAATAAATTCATTAATTTCATCTACATATTGTTTATCCTTTAGTAGAGATACATTAAATTTCCAGAATCCTTTAGATTTTTCACCTTTACCGAATTTCAAACATAATGTAACCATCGAATGGTCAGATCGATAACCTGGTTCAATATCAGAATTTTCATAATAAGAAATAAGATACTCAGATAGTAAAAAGAAGTCTAATCGACTTTGCTTAAGTGGAGTTCGTTTACGCCAGGTATATCTCCTACATTCCGGATTCTCTTCCCTCCATATGTCTGCCAACCCAATTTCTTCTGTCATGTTTATGAGTTCTTCTCTTGCTTTCCGATTATTATCGTATATATAATTGTGAAAGTCAAGATGGGGATCGATCCATTGTGATGTTCCAATCACCCACACAAATAATATAATTGGTATCGTAACTCCTTATGTTTTCCTTAAGCGTGCTGTAAAATAGTGGATCATCTTTATTAGGCCCATACACATTAACCAGGAGAAAGTGTTTTTCAAATGCACTAAATGCTACATTTATGAAGTTACCGTCTTTATCTCGTTGGACATTTGTTATTTTAAATTCAAAATTATTTGAAAACAATACCGCTACAACCTCTGGAATTTGACCGATATGAGGCAAATAAGCATTTATAGCCCCATTCTGCAGTTACGTATTTCTCAAGTTTATTGGTAAAGTGAGTGTCCTGTAGACAGTAAATTGAATAATTTTGTTGTTTTAAATAGTGAAAGATATCCCTACGTTTATGTATGTCGCCTAGACCTTGACAATTTAAGGACGCAATAGTTAGACTATCCATGGCGATTCAAAAAACAATTCAATTATACGAAGCATAGAACAAAAGAGGCTAACATGATGGAAAAACAAGAATGAAGCCCAGTTCCTCCATAAATGACAGCTTATATAACAATAATCCTCATTGAATACATTGACGCACTGCTTCCCACAGTCTGTTACACAGAAACACATATTAATAAATACAAACATGAAAAAAGTGAACATAATCTCTGCATGAGAGATCTGAGAAATACGTAAAAAAGATGTCATAAATCTACTTGACCACCGCAAGCGAGCAGTATTGTCTGAGTTAATAAAATCTGGACTCAAATTTAAATTAAAAGACAAATCTTCCTAGATTTCCTATTAATGAAAATAAGAGGTAAATCAATAGCCTACGCTACAATGAAAAAGAAAAAAACATCAGAAAAAAGAAATCGAAATCACCAAAAATATAAAGAATCTTGAGAGGATAGAAAATAAAGGAGAAGCTGAAATAAGAATGATTGAAGAAAAAATCAAGAATTAAGAGCGATCAGGGAACAGAAAATGGAAGGTGTACTGTTACGGTCAAAGCGAGATGGATCGCAGATGGTGAAAAAATCTCGAAATACTTTTGTAACCTTGAAAAAAGAAATTATTATTAGTAAACAAATGACCAGACTAGTGACCAAAGATGATGAAGTAATAAAAGAACAGAAATATCTTTTAAACGAAGTTTAAAACTTTCTACGAAAACTTATACAAGAAAAAGGTAACTGAAAAATGCGAAATAAAAAACCTTGTCAAAACAATTCCAAAATTATCTGAAGATGATAAACAAATGCTGGAAGGGGAAATCACTTTAGAAGAAGCAAGTGTAGCTTTAAAAATATGAAACATGGCAAAAGCCAGGTACAGATGGGTTCTGTGCCGAATTTTTTAAGTTCTTTGGAATATACTTGGCCCACTGGTGGTAAGATCTATAAATGAATCGTATAGGGATGGAGAATTTTCGGCAACACAAAAGGAGGGACTGATTATTTCTATTACCAAAAGGTGATAAACCCAAAGAATTTGTAAAAAACTGGTGTCCCATCTCCCTCCTAAATGTAGTGTACAAGATAGCTTCATCATGTATTTTCCAAGAGAATCAGAAATGTTTTTACCTTCTATCATCAGTGAAGACCAAACAGGTTTCATGGCTAACAGATATATGGGTGACAATGTTAGACTGATTTATGATTTGATTAATTACGTAAATGCAAGAAATCTCCCTGGTCTGTTGCTATCTATAGATTTTGAAAAAGCCTTCGACTCCCTCGACTGGGATTTTATGTTTAATGTGCTAAGGGCTTTTGGTTTTGGTAACAGTATATGCCATTGGATAGAGACTTGCTATAAGGATATTAAATCAACAGTCACTGTAAATGGCCAGACTTCACAATGGCTTAAAATAGAAAGAGGGTGTAGACAGGGAGACCCTATATCTCCTACCTATTCATAATATCTGCAGAAATACTAGCGATAATGATAAAGGAAGACAAGAACATAAAAGGTATAAAAATAAATGATATAGACACAAAATAATTCAGTTCGCTGATGACACTCAGCTAGTAAACATTGGTGATAAAACTTCATTTGAACGATCTATAAATGTCCTTACCACGTTTGGCAGAATTTCAGGCCTACTCTTGAATAATGAAAAAACGCAATCAATATGGCTAGGGTGTTATAAAAACTTGAAAAAAAGATACTGTCCTCATCTGAAAATGATATGGAATCCTTCTAAATTCAAAATACTGGGTGTTTGGTTCACTCAAGACCTAAAAGAATGTGAAAACTTAAATTATAATGATAAATTTTCGGAAGTTAAAACATTATTCAAAATTTGGTCTCAGAGAAGTATAACGCAGTTGGAAGAGTTGCTGTTTCAAGTCCCTTATTCTATCAAAACTCATACACCTCTGGATTTTGCTACCTAACCCTACTGACCCTTTAATTCAAAAACTTCAAAAGATGTGTTTCAGCTTCGTTTGGAATGGCAAACAAGATAGAATAAGCAGGAAAACAACAGTGAAGACTGTGAAACAAGGTGGTTTAAACATACCTGATATAAAAAAATACATTAATGCTTTGAAACTTCTGTGGATAAAGAAACTTAAAACCACAAATCATAAATGGAAGAACATCGTTTTAAAATATACCCTTTCAGTGATAGAATCGAAAATTATGGACCAGGGTACTGTTCTGGTACACAAGTATTAATTTGTTTTGGAAAGACACGTTTACAGCCTATCGGGAATTTTGTCTGTGTGTGACACCTGAGACATTTAAATGAACTACTTGTTGAACCGTACTTTTACAATGATATGATAAAAGTAGGAAATGCGGTTATCAAGCAAAATAAGTTAATTGAGAAAGGAATATTCGCAATAAAACACTTTCTGAAACAAAATGGACATTTTATGAGTTTTAGAGAATTTAGCATTAATGTTGACCACGCCATTGATTTTATCTCTACAATGGATGGTTTCTTCAATGAAACAATTCATAAGGAAAACGGTATCAAAATAGATAATAACACAGACATAAATCATAACACACCGAAGCTTTGAATATTATTATGAAAGAAAAAAAAGGAGCCAAAACGGTTCTATGAAATTTTCATTCGAGATGAGCGCAAGCCAAATTGCTGCTCGAAATGGCTAAACAAACTAAATTCTGAAATCCATTGGAATAAAGTATTTACTCATGTCCACAAAAAATCAAGGATATAAAATTAAAATGGCTTCAAATTCGAATCATACACAGAATATTTGGTACAAATATTGTCTTAAATGCTATGGGCCTAACAAACACGACAAGTTGTACTTTCTGTAACGAAGAGAGAGATTCGATCCAACACTTTTATGGATGTGTAACCACGCTCAAACGTTTGGAAAGAAGTTGAAAAGTTATTTAATGAAAAATGCCGAAACACAACTAACATCAAAATCACACGAGATATCGTTATTCTTGGAATAGATCAACGTGTGAAAACAGAGACAGTTTTTGATTTTATTATTATGCTAGCTAAATTTCATTATATATAAGTGCAAAATCGAAACACGTAGACCAAATGCTTCAATTTTTCAGAGCCAGTTGAGCAATAGATATAAAATCGAATTGTTTAATGCCAAAGTCAACAACAATCTAATCATTTTCATGCTGCATGGAACAACTATAGGCCAATGATTTCTTTAAGAAAACACTTCTTTAAGATCTTGATCTAATACACATTTCATATACCCAGTTCTCTTTTTCCCACAATCTCCCTCTGAAATGGAGAGATTGAGGAAGGAGAGGAGAAGCAAAAAGTTAAATCTCGCAAAAGATGATGTCACTCTTTTTTCTTTCTTTCCTTTCCCACTTTTTTTTTTTTTTCTGTCGTCTAAACTTATGTACTTGTCTATGTATATCTTATTTGTCTTGCTTTTTTTTTTTTTTTTTTTTTGTTTGAAAAAAACTGTTTTGGACATATGCCATTAACTTACAGAAATTATGTCAATGTACATATGACTTGGCGCACTGTCCCCTTTATGCGCTTTTGTAATCTCTATATTTTTTTTTATTAAAAACGTGAAAAAAAAAACCCCTCTCACTTTAGTGATATTTTCCCAAAAACATTTAAATTTCAAATTCAGAGAAGCTTACATCATGAGAAAAGGCGTTAATAGTAGAGTTAACTCGAGTGTCCATTTTTACCAACAGGGAGGGGTAAAAGTGGATAGTTTCCCTATATTTCACAAAATATGGTTAAATCCAAGGACACCATTACACGAGAGATAAGATAAGTTGACGTCAACTCAAAAATGGTTGCATTGTACCTTATTTATTTTCTTTTTTTTTGTTGGGGGGGGGGGGGGGGGGGGGGGGGGGGGGGGGACATATGACAGTAGCACTTTCCCCCACTTCCCTCTATGTAGGGCCCTAGTTGAAGATTATGCTGGCTATTTTTATTTTTCATATAAATTTGGCTGTTTTAAAGAATGAAGATGAAAATGAAAAGACCAAACGCGCTTCAGTTGTTCCCATATTTCGGCAACAACCTTCCTCAAGGGGATATTTAATCCAACCGATAAAATTCAAAGCAAAAAGGACAAGCCAAAGAATTACTACTACAAGTTCAGGACATAAAAATGCACAAACTGTCCAATAAACGCAGAAAAAGGAAGAGAAAACAAGGGCATCGCCGAGTGGGGGCAACGCCCCACACGGCAGGTATGTCCTTTGCCCGCCCTGCCCCTCTGCCTTCCCCACCCCCCACCCATTCTCTTTCTGTTTATTATCTCCCCACCCCACCCCCACCCCCGCCTCCCTCTGTAAACTCTGCCAGTGTTGCTCCGTAAACTCCAGCGATGTTTTGACTTGACCTTGTTCGGAATACCACGGTCAGAAGCGCAATAGGCTAAACCCCCTCCATACCAAATTTTAACTTCCAAAGTGATCTGGTTCCCGGATATGGCTAAAATAGATTTTCGGTTTTCAAGGTCATATGTCAAGGTCATGACCTTGACCTTAAATTATTCTTTTTCAGATCTCTTTCTACTAAGTAGCCCCGCCCCCCCTCCCCGCACCGAAAAATTTGAAGGCCATATCTTATTCTGTTTGGAAGATATCCTTGAGAAAAGAGAAAAATGACCCTCCGATTTTCAGGCTCGGGCGATCTTTTTTACCTTGACCTTGTTCAGAATACTACGGTCAGAAGCGCAATAGGCTAAACCATCTTCATACCAAATTTTACCTTCCTAAGCGGTCTGGTTCCCGAGATACGGTCAAAACTAGATTTTCGGTTTTCAAGGTCATACGTCAAGGTCATGACCTGACCTTGATGGTTTTTTTTTGGATTCCTTCGTATTAAGGAGGCACACATCCACAGAAAATTTGAAGGCTGTATCTCAATTCGTTTGGAGGATATGGGCTGGACAGTCAGAAGAGAAAAAAAATGACCCCCTGGATTTTCAGGCTCGGGGCGATCTTTTGATCCTTGTCCTTGACCTTGTCGGAATACTACGGTCAGAAGCGCAATAGGCTAAACCATCTTTCAAATCAAATTTGAACATCCTAAGTGGTCCGGTTCCCGAGATACCGCCAAAACTAGATTTTCGGTTTTTTTAAGGTCATACGTCAAGGTCATCACCTTGACCTTGACGATTTTTCTAGGGGACCTTCTATTAAGGAGGCACATCACCACAGCAAATTTGAAGGCCGTATATTATTCCGTTCGGAAGATATAGCCGAACAGACAGAAGAGAAAAAATGACCCTCCGATTTTCAGACTGGGGCGATCTTTTGACCTTGACCTTGACCTTGTTCGGAATACCACAGTCAGAAGCGCAATAGCAAACCATATTCATTTCAATTTGAACATCAAGACCGTTCCCGAGATACGGCAAAACAGTTTTGATTTTCAGGTCTACTCAAGTCATGACGTTGACTGAGTTTTCTAGAGGACCTTCCTATTAGGAGGCACACACCAAAGGCCAAAAT
>JAFLJL010017727.1:0-29390 GCA_018398815.1 Conus ventricosus | reverse complement strand
CTTTCCGAGCCCCCAATTTCTGTAACCCCCACCACCCCGAAAAGTCAGTGCGTGTGAGTTATCCCAGTTCACCTGAACAAGGATGAACATGTTCTCACTCAATAATTCAACTAAAAAAAGAGATTTTGAAATTTTACTATATTTTCTTTTCTTTTATTACTTCTTTCTTTTTAGCACAAGTAAACGCGTCAATTACTAGTACACAATATTTTCAATTGCAAACTGCTGGCTACACTTAAAAAGAAAATGAAAAGAAAATGCAGTTTGGATCATTAACAACGTGAAAAGGGCGCAGACACTGATTTAATCTCTGCAGGAGCCCTCCACGTTGGTCCAATTCTACATGTGGTGTGCCACTCCTGACATGCGATTGTCCCTAACGGAAGTTGTTCTTTCTTCGTTTTATCATCACTTCCGTTTACATTTGTTTTCCTATTATTCTTATTTACCACCCATAATAAAAACAATAACAAAATATCCTAACTGCCTATAATGAATTAATAAAAAATGATCATTAACAATCTTAATAATTTCGATCTACAATTTTGACTTTCTACCCAAAACAACCAAATAGACTAGCTTAACTTACCAATATCAACTACGATATTGGGAAGGTTACATCTGTAACATTAATTTTTTTTGTCTGTTCCACTCTGCTAATTTTCTTCCTGCTTTAACACGCCCAGGATGAGGATGCTTTTCAATGGTCTCCACCAGATTCAGTGTTTTCTGCTGATTTTCTGGCTTGGTTACTTTCTCCACCTGATTCAGTGTTTTCTGATTCTGCTGATTTTCTGGCTCGGTCATTTTGAAGGGAAATAAAATCTATATGATTAAAAGTAATTAATCCCATGATTAATGGCGATAACAATGTTCCAAATCTATAGTATAAATCACATCCTAGAGACTCTAATGACTTTGTTAAAACTGGATCTTGCGTTAAATCATACGTAAGATCTTGTTCAGAATCAATGGGAGCAAATCTACTGACTAGTTTAGTGTACAAACTAAGAACCGTTTGCCCAACGCTTTTTACCATTCTCGACCCCAACTGCGCCTCATACCTGTTATGATACTTTATAATGTCTTGTGGCGACATCTGTTGAATCTGTTCAATGCTGAATTCAGTTCCGAGGAACTGTTTTGTTTTTCCACATGCTGCCAAAGAATACAACCTTTCCTTTTTGGGCATAATAGCTTGGTCATCAACTTGATCATTCATAAGTTCAGGAAGGTTTAGGCTGCCTTGTAGCTGTAGTAGATCATCACTGTTCATGTTTTTTATTAATTATAATTATTTAATTTTCTAAAAATGAGCACCGAAAAAACTGTTGCCAACCTTGTATACCATTCTGCTGTTATTGGAGGTCTAAGTGTAGGATACTCAATGCTTGGTAAAAGCTTGTTAAGAATTAAACCGGCAGATCTTGGCAAACTAGACTTTGAGGATTCAGCAAAGCTGATTGCTATTATTGCAGCTTCGTTTGCCACGAAAGATTTTCTAGTCAAGCAAGGAATAATTCCAGACAGTATAAATATGTAAATAAAAAATACATTTATAAAAAATGGCTTCACTCGTAATGATGATAGGCGGCGCTGTGGTTAATGCGCTCGCTTTTAGTGGAAGTAATTACGCATTTAGTAAACTGCGAGATGAAGGCGAGAGAAAAAGACATAACAAAGCTGTGGAGCAACTAGCCGCAGCACAAGATCGCTATGAAAAGCAGAGAATTGAGCAGTTAGATTTTATTAATAACACACTGAAAAAACAGGGGCATGCAGCTTACACATTTAAAGATGTTGATCAAGCAATAAAACAATATTATCTTGTAACCGGCAAACCAATCGAGACATTGCCCCCACCAAAATTCAGTGACTTTTATCACCATCAGAAAAACAAAAGATGCAAGAAATCGGTTTATTGTCTTTGGTATGACCGTTGTGTATTTTGTTGCACATAATATTGGCTGAGTAAAAAATGAACAAAATCTATTATTCGCCAAAAGGATATTGGAAGGAATAACAGCAATTAAAAAGCTAAGCCAAGCAGCTGGAGTCAGTGAACAAACAGCAAAAGAATGGTTATCTAAACAAGCGATTTGGCAAATTTATTTACCTGGCCTAAACGAATACAGAGACCACATTTTGTCAATACAACTCCAAACGACACCCATCAAATGGACCTTCTATATTTACCCTCTGATACGATTAGACGAAAAAGATTTAAGTACGCACTCACAGTCATTGACATGGCTTCAAGATACAAAGATGCAGAGCCATTAACACAAAAGAGTGCTTCTGCTGCTGCTGTTGCTATACAACTGATATACCAACGAGGCCCGCTAACTTATCCTCGCATGATTCAAGTCGATGATGGAAAAGAATTAAAGGCCAAGTGAATCAATTATTGTTGAAACATAGAGTTACCATTAAAAGAGGCATTCCGGGAGTTCACAGATCACAGGCTTTAGTTGAAAACTTTAACAAACAGTTATCTGAAAGGCTTTTCTCCTACCAGTATCACAGAGAGCTGATTGACAATTCTCGCAACACAGAATGGGTTAGAAGACTGCCCTCAGTTTTGCGCGCAATGAATAATGAAGAATTTAAAGGGTTAAAACCAGTACAAGCAATCAAAAGAAAAACAATAAATGTTGCTGAAGACTACAGTACACCCCGCAAACTATTACCGTTTGGTTTAAAAGTAAGGTACCTTTATTTACCGGGAGAAGCAGAAGGGGACACTCGCATCAGGGCAACCGATCCAGTTTGGAGTGTTGACCCGTATGAAATAAAAAGAATTGTAAAGATGAATCCGCCCGTGTATTATTTACGAGAAACTGACACAACAAAACAACCAGCTCCTCAAAGATCTTTTGTGAAAGAAGAACTGCAGATAATTTCGCCAGACACAGTTCCGCTTTAATTAATTTACGTAAACATATTTTGGTTTAAAATGGAAGGCCAGAAGGAAGCGCAGAACGAAACAAGAATGGTAAAGGAAGAGACCTTGAAAATGATACGGGAATCATTTCATGCGTGTAATGCTATTAAGGAAACATTTTCGGGGATTAATCAATGCATGCTAAATCATCCAGATCACCTACAACTCAAACCTCCAAATTGGGAAAAAGAATATCTTGAAATAATAAAAAAAATTCGAACGCGTCAAGCAAACATGAGAAAAGATTTAAATGAATTGGATGAAGCTATGATCGATCTTATAATAAAAGTTGATGAAAAATATAAACCCCCCTGTTTATGCGGTCCTCCAGTGCCCGATTGCATATGAAAACTCTGGATTAACAAATACTCGTTTTGTGTTTGTTCTATCTAATGACTTCTTTGTTACAACTGTTGTGTTGATCTCATGTAGATTAGATCGCAGTTTCACGTTGTCATGATGAAAAGTGTTATTGCCAAACAATGCTTCTTTATAGTTGCCATGTGATATGTTTGACTGCACAACGCTGTGAGATATTCCCTTTGCTTTCTTAATGATTTTCTCCTGGCTCGAAATACTGTACATTTTTGACCTTAAACCAACAAACTCCTTGATCACCTTTCCAGATAATTCATCCTTCATCTTTCCTAAAACCTTCTTATTAGTAATTGAATGCAAAGGCGAATCTTTAGATAATCGGACGTGTCATACCATCCCGCATGACCTTTAGCTACTTCTAATTCCATGTCTTTATAGATGTCTTCAGTAGGGATATCTATAACAAAACTGTCTGTATCTGTGTAAAGTACTCTGGACTCAGGATACGAGGGCTTAAAGTAGTCATAAAGAAACTCTAACATCAAAAGCTTTGATAATTCTAAAACAGTAAACCCAATAAATACAGGTTTGTCTAATTTGACTTTCTTTTTTTTCATCATTATGCCAAAAAGCTGATCATGAAATCTTCTGAAGTCCTGATAATTAGGTTTAGAAGTCAGCTTAATTGCTTCGTTCTCTTTGGTGACCAATCTGACATCTTTGCGCTTGTGGGGATTCTCCATAGTCTTTCCGAAACAACTGTTGTTCATCAGCTTGAAAAAGTCTTTTTCTGAAGCATCTGCAGATTTGGTTCTGAGATCAGTGTTCTTCATGATGTATGGTTTCATGAACTGTTCTTGATCAAAAGCAATTATGCGATGAACTGCTGTCAACTTCAACCCATGTCTTAAATAAAATTGTAGAAGTCTGTAATGACAGACATAATTTTTTTTGCCTCGAAGATTAGGCACAAGTTTAGGCGGTTCTCTTGGATCCATCTTTAGACTTTCTGCCGCTAATGGATAGTCATTATGCAGGTCATGGAGTTCCTGAGGATATTCTAAGTCAACTTCTAGAATGAAACCACGCTGTTGATCAGGCGTTAAACTGCCCAACCACTTTAATGCCTTTTGAATATTATTCGGATCGCCGCCTGTGTACATTTTAAAGTTACGTAATGGAAGTGATTGCGCCATTGCCCATCCATACAGATTGTTTGCATCTAAATACATAAGATAGTTAGACCTTTTACTAGGATCATAATCGTCCAAGTATTTGTTGTTTGCTTTACAGTAATGATGCGACGCCATACTAATTCCCCCACGCAATCCGTTTTCAATCATCTGAATCATTGGTAAATCCGACAATAAATCAATCTGTATTTCAGTAAACTTTAAGAAAGCATCCCAACTCATCCCGGGCGCAGAAATGTAATGCGCGGGATCCAGGCTGTAATGTTTCATGCAGGTCTTTCTGTAATTTTCAAAAATATCCGCCAACAAACATACATCAGCCCTCAAGTAGGAGTCATGATAGTCTCCCATCGTTTTACACTCTAACTTTTGCCACGCATCTTGAGCATGCTGGTAATCAGAATCACTGATGTCCTTTCCTCTGAGACTAGAAAAGAACGCGTCTTTAGGAGGAAGTGTGTCTTCATCAAACCTTTCCCAACTGTTCATGTACTCATAAGGGTAAACGCCCTTTCTAACAAGAGTTGAGTCAAAATGTTCTTCCGTTATTGGGCAGGACTTTAAGGACATAGCCAGTGACTCTAATGAACCCATCATGTGTTGCATAGAGTCATAAAAAGACATGTTATTTAGATTAAAGCACATGTACTTTTCTGATGACTGTGCAATGCATGACACCCTGAAGGCATCGTCCACTGCTTTCATTATAAGATGAGAGTCGTAACCTCGCAAGTTATGAAAGAAGATGGGCAGCTTCCATGTCTTAGGATCAAACTTTAGTTGAAGATTGCATTTACTGTGCGCTGCTCCTCTGAACTTTCCGCTAATGTGATCATGGTCTCTTACTGTCGGATTGGCTTCTTCACTGTTAGACATTAGTTCTAAACCGCAAATCCAACAATGTGTGGCTAAGTCATACTGTTCTTGGTCTTCAGGCGTCATTATGATTTCAGATAAGTTTAGATTATTAGAACAGTCATTACGCACTTTTCTGCATGCGTTCTAAGAAGTATTCTGCAGCATCTGGGCCTCTATACAATTTTGGCTCTGAATGGACGCCATCCGACCTGACAACGATGAAGGCAAATGAACAAATCTGATGATTACTCATTAAGACTGTTTTTCGAAGTTTTTGTGGCGCTGGCCCTTCATAAGGAACAATGAGTGATTCGAAGTCTGCGTAAACAACATATGGAGAATTTTGCATCCGTTTCCAGTTCTTAAAACTAACTTTAGATCCTGGTGGGGGCGTAATTAGTTCTGTATTACAGTCAACTGGACCAATACAGTGTTTCTTATGTTCACTCGCCGCTTTAACAGACGGAATTCTTGTTAAACATTTTCTACAGAATTCTTGTTTATGTCCATCTTTTGAAGTATGCTGCATTAGTTTACTCATTGTTCGTATCATGTGTAATGCGGTAGCCCTGCAGGTGAAAACATCAGTAGTAAGTCAACATGATTTTTGTCTGGTTCGCCAATTGTTGGGCTGTTCTTAGACACTTTAATCGGCAGTAGATTTGTTTCCTCATCCCATGTGTATACATTAACGTTATTGGTTTGTTTTGTTCTTCAAACCGCTCAATGGATCCACGCTAACAGGAAAGATTTTCCATTGAGTTAAGATCTTTGGTGTATTGCCGATAGTTAGTCACTCTCTTGCGTGTTTCGGGCATGATGCAGCTTGCAAGAACACACCACATGAAAACATTTGTCGTTGAATTCTTTATGTTTAAAACTGCTCTCTTTGCAACTAATGCTGGGATGGTAGCTGGTATGTAAGCCTTGCCTACAATCGGCGCATACTTAGCAGTTTTAGTCTGAATCTCTAAGACTTCGCCCTCTGACCAACCAGAGCCCCTCATTTTGGCTTCTTTCCAGCAGCCACATCAAACTGTGTTAAGCAGTTGGTCTGCCCAACCAGGGCGTTAAAGTCATACGAGAAAGAAAACCTGTTGTTTAGTCGGAGACCCAGAACTTCTAGCGTTTTCTTCATTTATGTTACATAGTCGATTAAAAACAGCTAACATTACTTTAAACTGGCGGGTCTATTGTTAGTTTCTTGGAACAGAGAAAATTGCATGTAAACGTCTTGCCCGCACGTTTTCTGGATTAATAACTTCTAAATCAAATATCATTCAGTGCTCTGACAAACGCTCTTTTCGAGCATTCCTTCAAACAATGCATCTGGGCCTTCATTATCTTCGCCATGCTGTCTTTTCTTTTCTAAGCCAACATATTTATATAAATTAAAAAAAATACCACGGCTTAATCAGAATCAATATCAACGGTCTTTTTGTGCATTGGACTCATAAACTAGTATAAAACACCATTCGATGTTGTTACTGTGAGCTGTTTAGAACAGAGTTTAATGTTCGTTTACTTTTTTTAAGCATTCCTTTTTTATCTGCTTCGGGTCTGGCTGTTGAGAAAAACTTGGTCCTCGCCTTTCTTTGAAGATCAAACTTTTGTTCTTTTTGTAGTCCTCAAAATCGGCCTGTAAACGATTAAAATTCTTCAATCGTGATGTTTGAGTCAGCTAGTTGCTTGCTTTATTATCAGTCTTGGAACGAACTAAGTTTAGCCGTTATTAGTTGAACCATAGCTGTGTGCTTTAGGAGCTTAGTTTTTATTTTTGCTGGCAGTACTTACACCTAATGAGCACAGGCCAAGAGCTAAGACAAAAACCTCCTAGTATTAAAGCTGCGGGTGCCCTACACCGGTTTGCTAAGAGGCCTACACAGGTCCCTGCCGATAGAGCACTACTAGTTCGACGTTCAGTATTAACATATGTAACAGCATTAAAAGACAGCAGATACCTTCGTTTGGTTTGCTGTATTTTGAAAGGTCCTGCGCTAGTTTTTGTTGCATTTGTGTAATGATGGTTTAATCTGAAGGTTTTTATGCTAGGGTTTTCTTACTATATCTTCTCTTGGCGCGCTGTTGGCACATTTGGATAAACCTGAACAGACTTGCTTTTTTTTAAAATAAAAATAATTTTGTATTGTATATCTTTTAATTGTTATCTTGATATTCAGTGCCCTCATATATTAAAAAAACAAAGTGCATTAACTGGTTATCGCCATCTTTTTCTTATCACTTTGAATGTTAATTACGTCTCTAACCGTTCCCCACTTCCATGCAACTGATTATCCGCTGTCGAACCTTAGGTCAATACAAAGCAGTATTTCGTTGTTAAATAATCATCAAGTCTAACATTGTGAGGTGTAGATCTTTAGACACAAGGTCAACTGTTGGATTTTACACCTCCCACCCCAAACAATTATTCTTCTTTCAGTCAAAATGTTGATAAGGTTTAAAGCCCGCTATCGTAGATTTGGTCTAGGAACTGCCCTCAATCGAACATTGTACATTCGTTTTTTAGGATTAGTAAACTTTTCACTTCTCTTTACAAATGGTTCTGCATCTTCACACAGCAATAAAATACTTTAAGCGACTCTTGCTGAGACGCTAAAACTAAAATTCCATATAGCGTCGGGCCTTGGTTTCTGGGATATGTTGTATGCTGAATCACTCTATCGTAATATATTGCTAATTTTGCCTGATATTGTTGCTCATTCAGCTTGCTAAAATTAGGGTTGCTAACAACGTCCAAAACTCTATCGAGATGTCAGAAATGCTGTACTTTGCTTCAGTGTTGTTGATCTAATAACCCGTTTGTATCATTAAAGGTAGTTCTATGAAATTCTGTCTTTTATGCTCCTTGAAAGTAATGCGCAGTGCGCTTTTAACAACTCAAAATCTAAGGGAATGGAAAGCGATTACCATACGCAAAATTTACAGGCCACATACTTTATGCAGGCTTTATTAGCATCTGCGGGCCTATTTCTATGTTTTAGTGCTTCTTCATTATCTATTCTTTGAAGCAGATCGCCTTTCATTCTCGGTTAGCATAAATCAGAATAGGTTAAACCTATGTCTGCATTGTGTACAAGAACATATTCTTGCCCCTCAAGTGTTCTAGAAATTTCTTCAACGATTGCCCGTCCTAGATCTGGACAACTGTCCTGTTAGGGTCTGTTTCTGATGTGAGTTCTATTTTGAAACGTACGTTGCGCCGAGCCTGGCACCCCCTCACTTCATTGCTCCTCGGTCTGGACACATTTACCAGTAAGAATTTGATCTGAAATCAATAGTAGCGGCTACTTTGGCCCGTAATATTCCGCTTATTTCCCTTCCCTCCAAAGGGCTCTATCAGCCTTCTTGCGGGTCGAATCGATCCAAATGCATGTATATCTTTTCCCCCCCCCCCAAATATCCCCCCCCCCCCCCCCCCCCCCCTCCCCCCCCCTTTATCCCCCCCCCCCCCCCCCCCCATCTGACAGTTTTTTATAAAACAACTAATTAAAAAAAAGTTTAATTATTAAAGAAACTGGAGGCATTGAGATGAAGCTTATGATGATTTTAATCCTGGAACGACATGAGTGAAATTTTCCCTTTAATACAGCTTCGCTCGGCGCCCTCATTGCGCGGCGTGAATCCCAACAGAAAGTAAGGTCAGATCATTGTCCAAAGTGTCGGCCAAGAACCTCCGAATTTATAGACCCTAATGATTTGAAGTAAAAGATGCCATTGGTTTGTGAGGAGCGACCAGGACAACTTGTTCAGCATACATACTAATCCAGACTCATCAAAGGTTTTTAAAAAAGGAGTACAATTAGGACAAAGCTCTGTGTGAGCGAACAAATCGCCTTGGCATTTTCTAAAACCAAAAATAGATAGGAATGCCAGTTTCTAAACTTTCAACACACTGCAGGAACTTCCCAACAGCTAACCAATACAAAACATGGAAACTTAAAGGAATTAAAATCAATCAGCAGATGAAATCATAAATGCAATAGAAGCAGAAACCAGTTTTTCAGAAGAAACAGCATTAAAAACATTAATGATTCCCCATTGTCCTATGCGGGGACATTAGCGGCCCTTGATCATGCTCTTGAGAAACATCAGAGGCGAATTAAACAAACAATTTAGCATAACTCGGCGAAACTCGGAGCATATAAAAAGGAAACAAGAAAACTCGTTGAGGCTGATGACGCCAACTTAGGGCCTGCTATTAAAGAAAGAATAACCCCCAAGGACTTAAAAGATCTTGAACAAGAGCAGACTCTGTCAGCAAGACTAGAAAGTGTTGTCTACTAACCGAGAACAATTACGAACTCAAGTGAGCAGAATAAGAGAAACTATCCAACGAATTTTATTGGAAGACACCACCGCTAG
The DNA here is from genome assembly GCA_018398815.1 of Conus ventricosus. Classification (NCBI taxonomy): domain Eukaryota; kingdom Metazoa; phylum Mollusca; class Gastropoda; order Neogastropoda; family Conidae; genus Conus; species Conus ventricosus. The sequence goes on along the minus strand of JAFLJL010017727.1, from coordinate 19,694 downwards.
CCGAAGACTCGAACACTGTTTTAGAGAGCAAGGAGTCACATTAGCAAGCGTTTTATAACGGCCTTAGATTAGCAATAAGTACACTGTGCTGGCTCTTTACAGGTGGCGCTGGAGGTCAACGCCCCGTGCCTCGCCACCCATCGCCTCAATGATAAATCATGGGTAAAAAAACAACTTGACCATCTTGCAGGGTTTATTAAAAAACAATTAGCCAGGAAAGCCATGGACGCTTTGCCGGGTATATTAGGGAGTGTTGTTAGCTGCTTTTGTCTACTGCAACAAAGTAGTTGGCTTTATGGCGAGCACTTATGGGCATTAAGTTTTTGATCGTTGGGTTATATTTAGTAAGATAAAGACCGAGTAATCTCGGCCAGTTATAAACAACAGTGCTGTCTGTTCATATCGTGGTCATTATTTTTTGTGTGTTCTTCAACGGTCTTTGGGCTTTGGGCCACGGGGATTGGATGACTTATTCTTGGGGGTCATCTTGCTTTTTCCTGCTTGCAATATTACTGGCTCAGGATTTATTTCGTTTTTCCCGACTTTCTGTTCATTGCCTGCCACAAGGATTTCATTATTGAAGGATTATTTATTGTTTATGCCTATCTGAGTCTGAGGTCAGAAGGCGCATGTATAAAACCAGTGCCACTGCAAAGTCTACTTTTGATCTTGCGTATTGTAAAACATTTTGGTACCTTTTTATACTCGCAGGTAAATAACTGTCGAATTAATGGCGTCCTCTAACTTTGTAAGTATTGTTTTTGCGCATTCAAAAACCAGTCGAAGGGATCAGTTATGCTCCGATCTCGTTTGTCTTGCGAAACCTAGCAAACACCACAACGTAAGGTCGATAGAATCGTTTATGCGTTTATTCCTGCTTTAGTTAGGCCCTAGAAGTGTCTAAGATAAATGTTGTCCATGCTGTTTTATTGCTCTTGCTCTATAGGTAAAAATAACAAAACCCGAGGTGAACGCCAGTGCCTGAAGAGAAAGATGTGTTAAGGAGGATTCCAGTCATAGTTATACTTCTGTTGCACGCCCCAAAATAAGGGGTGCTAAGCCATGATTGCGGTCCAACTTTTGTTCTTAAAGTCTGTCTTAACATTAATATAGAATTCGTTACAGATCCTTTCAAAAGCCTTCCTGTCTATTCTGTTGCTGAATGAATTAAACGGTTTGTCATTTGGTAATGGTGCTTGCAGTTCAGTCAAAACACGTCTGAAGGTGTCCTAGAAATGAAATCTGTACACTGACTCACACAGGATCCAGGATGACTCTAAAATGATCAGCATTACGATACTCCACCCCAGTTGATGCACAAAACACAGCAAAGTTTAATGGTTCTGCTAACACTGCTCGGATGGGAAGTGAATCACTTTCGCGCTGTAGTCTTTTTAATAGGAGGGTTAAGATATCTGCTTAATGGAGTACTCACTTTCTTGAAGGGTCAGTCTGAGGTCACAGAAATGGCAAGAGTATCAGTTCGGTATTATTTTTAAGATTGTAGTGCGGCCAACAGCATATTTTGATCAGTATATTGAATGCACTCATTTTATTTCGTTTAAAAAATGTTCTGTAACAATAAACAACTCCAAGTAACCGTCCTTAGTTTTTAGACTATGCTATTAATAAACCATTGCGGAACCAGAACGGTCGCACTCCATGAAATATTTTACAAAGTCGTATGGTTAATATAATGAATCCATAAGGAAAATAATAGGTTCTCTAAAACGATGACAAAAAAACAGGGGCCAAAGTTGCCAGTAACAATAACCCTGGATGGTTATTACGGGTTTTGCTCACTAAAGAAGCAATGAGTAACTTTGACAGTACTCTTCAAACTTAACAATGCGAATCTGGAAACCAATGATAACATTCAAGCTGAAGAAGAAGGAGGTTACTATTTTTGATAAAGAGCTAGCTAAAAATGTTAGGCTTTGCAGCTAACAATCATAGATTTAGAGTTACTCCAAACAAAAACTACTTCTTGAGGGGGCATATCCGCTCGATCTTGCATTACACTCATTTACTCTATGTTTCATTTAGACGAGGCTGAGCACTGATGAATACTTATATGATGGAAGGCCTCAACTGTTTTACGAGCTCTTCCGTCAGGGAAAGCTGCATATTGCGATTATGAAATTTTACAATTCCCTAATTTACCAGTTTAAAAGATTAGTTTGCGGAGGGTCGGATCATTTAGTATAAAAATTGCAGACAAAACAGGGAAAGTCGTGAATGTGATAACCTGCACATTGTTTTGGACATAAATTAATAAGCTGTACTAAAACATTGTCGCGTTGGGCCAGAAGAATCCGGCGTTCATTAGGCCCTGTTGAGGTGTATAACCTTAGATTAAAAAGACCTTGCAGACGGTTGCGGGGGACTTTGAACAGAACGGTGAGATAGGCGCTTTGTCTGGTTTTGAGTACACTAAAGATGGTGATTATAACGCAAAGAGTGTTGCGACAACAAAAAGTTTCCTAAACTAGACCCAACTGCGCAATCTCAGGCAAATAATGTTGGCCAGTATGAATATTAAAATAGTTCGAAAACCTGACCTCAAATGGGGACACTTAGAACCATATTTAAGAATGGGGACATAAACATTTGAATTCATAAGCCCATTTTTACTTATTTTAGCCGTCAAAAAGTTTCAGAAAAGCATTCAACTCTGGCCTTTAATGTAAGTCTTATGCGGACGCCCTCGGGGGGTTGCGACCTGTCGTGGTCGGAGGGTTTGGCGTGGTCAGGGATCCCTTAGGCTTTGCTGAGCGGGGCATCAATACTTGGCGCTAGGCTGTTTTTTTCACACTGCTTCTAAGACCTGAGAGGTGCAGATGCTGTTTGGCCTAAGCGTAACGTGGTAAGGAGTTGATGCCCCTGGTAGGGCTTCCCATGTCAGATAGGCTAAGGGTGAGGATCCTGACTAACAGAACCGCCTTTCTCCTTTTTCTTGTTTTTTGCTCCCTTATTTGGCCCTTTTTATCTGTCTCCCCATACAAGTCTTCTTTTCCACACTCCTTTTCTCTCTGTGGTCTCCTTAAGAATCCGCGCGTTTGCGTGCGGTGCCGACCTGTGTCGGAGGGGAATGAGATCCTGGTGATTGAGGGGCCAGCGCTTCTCAACACCTCACTTTGGATCGGAACCTTCTAGACAGGGAGTACACTTTGCCGGGGTGTACTAATCGGGCTCCCTTCTTGGGGTTGGGTCAAGACGGCAGTGCCCCAGCTGGCCAAGGTAATACCTGCAGTGCTCAGCTCTCTGTTCCCGGGAGTTGAGCATGATCAAGGGGGATAGGGTGGGTTGCTTCTGGCTTGTCGTATGTCTATCCGAAGCCTGGAAGGGGTCAAGAACATTGGTTTCTTGGCCCTGGCCCCTTAGTTGGACACCACGGTGGGTGGGTAAGGGAGAGATGAACTAAAATAAAATACATCATTGGCTTTTTCAAAAAAACAATCCCCCCAAAAAGAGGAAGGCTGCATCCCCTATTTCAGGGAATTTTGATTCAGATAGTGATTTCCGGATATGGAGGTACGACAGAGGACAGGATTCTGGCTTCCTGGCTCGTGATGAAGGACGGAGCAGGATACCCCTTTCAGCTCTGAGGCCCTTTCGCCATACAGAAGGGCTTTCAAGCTTTAGCAGGTGACCTCGGGTCCATCAAGAGTTGAGGGAATGGTTCATTTCTTATTCAGTGTAATCACAAAAACAACTGAACAGCTGTGAGCAAAGAAAACTTGTGGACAGGAGATCAGGGTAACTCCCCACAAACAGTTAAACTCATCAAAAGGCGTGATCGCTGCAGGGATTTATATGGTGTATCAGAGGCAGAAATTAAGACGGAGCTGGCATCCCAGGGTGTGACGGGAGGTGCGCAGGGTGACAGTAAAGAACGGTTCAGAGGAGAGTGGCCACCCAACACCCTCTTCTGGGACCTTCTGCACCCCTGTGCTGCCTCCGGTCAATCAAAGTTGGTTATTTGAATGTTTCATGTGATCAGTTATATGTTCCGTCCCCGTTGAGGTGCTTCCAGGTGCCAGGAAGTTGGCCATGTCAGGGACGCTGTTCAGCAAGCGGTATGCGGTGTTTGCTGCAAGGCAACCCATGGATGGCCGTGTCAAGATCCGGACATTGTGCTAACTGCGGTGGCAACCATCCCTCTCTTCACGAATGTCCTCTTTGGATTCAGGAATCCGCTATTCAAAGAATCCAAAACTGAAATGAAAAATTTCACTTTTTGAAAGCCCGCACAGGTTCGTGGGCAGGTCAGACGCCGACAGCCTCTTCCTATGCTTCGGCTGTAAGGAAGTTCCACAGTTCCACTCGATTCAGTTCTGCTGTCAGACTTGATGACTTTACGTTTTTCGAAGACACTGCAAGTACGAACTGTCAACTTGTGGAAGCAGGTCCACCACCTCCAACCCAAAATGACTGCCCCTGGTGGAGCAAAAATCCGCCACCCCTCAGACTGCCCGCAGTCTACAACATCTGCTGCTGGGCAGATTCAAACAAAACCAGCAATTCCCCTCGATCCTCTGTCCAGTGCCGTGGGGCAAGGGAGTTCAACCCAGTGTGGAGATGGTGGAGATAAGGAAGAAAAACCTCACCGTCTCCAAATCCAGACCTCCTTCTTACCTTTTGGCAAGTCTGCCAGCCGTCTGAAGACCAACCAGTCCAGTACAAACCTCAATAAATTTACACCTTAGCACCAGACGTTGAGAGGAGTGACTGATCTCTCTCTTTTTCGCCCTCTGCACCATGGAAATACAATCTTCATTGGAATATCGTGGACTAAATTCCAACTTGAGGATCTGCAGCTTTTGTTGCCAATCTATAAACCTTCCGTCGTGGCTGTTCAGGAAACTCAAATCAAGCAGAAGACCTTTACTCTTTCTGGCTTTAAGATTCTTTCAAATCCTGCACAACCATCCACGTTGGGATGGTCGGGCGGTGTTGCCCTTCTCATACACAAAACTCTACTGTATAGTCCTGTCGCTCTGTCTACCTCCCTTCAAGCTGTTGCTGCGAGAGTCACTCTCCACAAGACTGTGACAATCTGTTCTCTTTATTTACCTCCTTCTGTCCCGGTTTGTCGTCAGGACCTTGTCAGTCTGATAGAAGAACTTCCTCGACCTTTTTTGCTGTTGGGTGACTTTAACGGTCACAATCCTCTTTGGGGTAGTGCCGTACGTCATCCAGAGGTCTGCTGATTGAGGATGTCCTTTCGGATTTGGATTTGTGTTGTCTGAACGACGGATCTGCAACTTACCTCCACTCTTCCACAGGTTCACTTTCGTGTTTAGATTTGTCGGTTTGTGACCCTCGCTGGTCCTGGACTATGAGTGGTCTGTCCATGACGATCTGCACGGAAGTGACCATTTCCCTGTCCTTCTACAACCTGTATTAACTGAACACGTCTCTGTCTCTCAACATCTCAATTATAAAAAAGCAAACTGGGATCTATTTGCAGCCACTATTTCAAAGAATTCCAGGACACTGATTTTTTTCAGAGTCCAGACCCAGCAGAATCTCTGACTAACACTATGATCAAATGTGCTAAAGCCTGTATTCCAGTGTCTTCCGATAAACTTCAAATGCCAAAACACCCTGGTTCGATTCAGAATGCCAACAAATTTCCAAAGTTAGAAAACGGGCTCAGCGTCAGGTATACCAACGACCTTCGGGTCCCAACGCTCGAGCCCATCAGAAACTCCGTGCTAAATCAAGACACACTTTTAAAATCAGTAAACGTCGGTCCTGGAGAAGCTTCTGCTCCAGGCTGACATCAAAAACTTCTAAGAAAAAAGTGTGGAACATCATTAAGAAAATCAAAGGGAAGAACACCTGTCCCACTGTGAACCATCTCAAGTTTTCGGATTCTTTAATAACAGAGAAGAAAGCATTGCTAATCTGCTTGCTTCAACCATTGAAAAGAATTCCTCCTTTTTAATAAATCAGTCACTTTTGTCAAAAACAAAGCCCTAAAAGAAAAATCACCCTGCAACTTTTCATCCTACAACATGGAAGACTACAATCTTCCTTTCACATTAAACGAACTGAAATCTGCCTTACTCTCTTGCAGCGTTTCCCTCTCCAGGTATAGATGACATTCATTATCAACTATTGAAACATCTTCCGCAAAGAAGGTCGAACATCCTGTTACAGGTATACAACCACGTGTGGACTACAGGTTGCTTTCCACCCTCTTGGCGGAAAGCCCCATTATTCCCATCCCCAAACCTGAAAAGATCTTTCTAATCCATCTAACTACCGTCCCATAGCTTTGACCAGCTGTGTCTGTAAATTGATGGAAAAAAATGTCAATGCTAGGCTCATGTGGAAACTCGAAACCGATGGCCTTTTGGCGAAAGAACAGTGTGGTTTCCGCAAACATCTTTAGTACAGTTGACCATTTATTCGTCTGGAATCGACACTTAGGAACGCTTTTTAAAACAGACAGCTGCAGTGGCAATTTTCTTTGACTTGGAGAAGGCCTACGATACACCTGAAGTCGGGATACTTCATGATCTCCACGATCGGGTTTTCGAGGTCATCTTCCTCATTTTATTCAAAATTTTTGGCAGAACGAACAGTTTCAGGTCCGGGTTGGCACCACTCTTTTGATGTCCACGAGCAGGAGTTGGGTTTTTCCACAGGGAGCATCCTGTCTCCTGCCCTCTTTAGTATTAAATCAACAAACATTGTGAAATCAGTTCAGCAGGGTTCGACTGCTCATTGTTTGTGGAGGATTTTGCTTTCTACGCAACTGGAAGCCTGTACCCGAGTGTCCAGCGCAGGCTCCAGCTTTGCGTAATTAAAATCCATCGGTGGGCGGATGAAAACGGTTTCACCTTTTCTGCTACAAAACCCAGTGTATTCACTTCCATAATTTCCGTCAGTTTTTTTTTCCAGATCCGGAATTTCAAGTGGGGAAATCTCCCATTCCAGCTGTTAAAGAGGCCAAATTTCTGGGAGTCATTTTTTGGACCAAAAACTTAACTTTCTCAGCCATTAAAAAACCCCAAAACGGGTTGCCAAAAGGGGGACGAATATTCTTTCGGGTCGTAGCACACACGCTGGGGCGTGATAAGAAAACTTTGTTTGCACCTCTAGACCCTGTTTCCCTTCGAAACTGGCTACGGTTGTGCTTGACGGCTCCGCAAGAAACACTTCCTCAAATCTTGGGGCCCTATCCACCAAAGGGCTTGTCTCTGTCTGGAGCGTTCCGCACCACCCCGTGTACAGCCCGTACGCAGAGGCAGGTGAACCTTTTACGTCCCAAACCAGGCTGAAACTGTCTTTGAATTATACATCCGACTGTTCTCAAACCGCCGAATCCTGCCTTTGACTGTGTTTTGACCCTCCTTTGTTCCAAAGTAAGTTTGGAAATAACCCCAATTATTCCGCCGTTTGGGCTTCGTATGCACCTCAAAGTTGCGGAATGCAGGTATGAACCTGGGAGTAGTTTCAGATTTTTTTCCCAAATTTTCCGGGTCAAGCTCCATGGACCTTTTTTCACACCAAGATTGTTTTGATCTCCAGCTTTCCGAAGGGGTCTCCAGCTCTCTGGCGTACAAGGCTTTTTTGCCACTCTGTTCCAAATTCCCACCTATCAAAAGTTTTACTGCGGTTTTCCCAAATCTGAGGATGGAGTGGCCTGTGCAGCTACTGCCCTGGGCTCCTTTTCAGATATTGTTGGGCTATACATTCAGATGCTTCTGTCTTTCTGCTGAACTTACTGCTCTTACGGGGTTTGAAGATAATCTCCCATTCTTCGAGGGGGGACTTTCTGGTTCGTCGGATTTGCTGTCCTTGGGGGCCCTAGCGGCCGAACCTTCACTCCAGCTTTTACTTTTTTTGTTTTTAGCAAGTTGAAGCGGAAAGGTTACCATTACTCTTTCTTGGGGGCCGGCCATTTTGGGCCGGCGGGAACGAAAAAGGTTGATGTTTACCAAGAACGCCACAAAAGGAAACTGTCCAACACTTATTCCCCGCCAGATTGAAACCCAAATTAACGATTTTGTAGAGACCTCTGGCAGGAGGGTTGGAACACACAGACAAAAAACAAAATCTTTCAGATCCGTCCAAACCTTAAAGACTTCCTCCCATCTACGTCGGGTGGTCGTAAAGAGGAAACGGTTCTGTGCCGGCTGCACACCGGCCATTCGTATTTTACCCATGCTTACCTTTTAAAGAGTGAAGAAGCTCCGTGGTGCATTCCATTTTCATGCGCCACTCACAATGAAACATGTACTTTTAGAGTGTTGGGACTTGCACGATGTGAGACACAAACATTTTACGGCGGAGTCCATGAAGATCCTGTTCAGGGATGTCCCGCCTGACGTGATCCTTGAGTTTTTGAGAGAGATTAACATTTTTTATCTGATTTAAGATTTTACGGCTGAAAGATTTTTAACAAAGTTTCTGGTGCGTTTGTAGACGATGTCATTTAACAAGATGTGTGAAAGTTTGTTTTTTTTTATTTATTTATTTTTTTTTATGATGACTGGTGAGTTGATTTTAAACGTGGTGACAGCCCTGATATGGCCCTTTGCGGTCGGCTGGGCTATAAGCAACATTATCTTATCTTATCTTATCCTGATTGGTCCAGTGACAGGGACACTGCTCGCTCTGACATTGACAAACCACTTTAGCAGCTGCTCTTCTACGGTGCAAAACTTTGCTGGGCGCATTCTTGCTTTGTGCACATCTGTGACACCGCCGTAAAAGCGGCGCTTGTGTTTTTCTTTTTCTTTCAAGACTTTAGTCACAGTTGATGGGGATATCCCAAAATCGGCCGCAAGCCGTTTCCTTGACTTTGGAGGTTTTTTCTCGGATTCATCAATCAGATCAATTTTCCTCTTTAAAGAAAACACTGAAGTGCCCATTTTCGCTTTTGCCATTGTGCAAAATCTTTTCTGCTTGATTCACTGGAAAGAAAAAAAATGTAATAAGTGAACATGGTAACACTACAATTTGACCAGTACCAGAATTTTTCTGATAAAATTCAAAGTAAACATTGTATACTTTTCAAGCATTGTTGCACATGTTGGGGAAAGCCGGGTAAAATTGTACACTTTTTGGTCTGTCATCATTAACCTCTCACTTTAGTATTACTGATTGATCAACTGCGTGTTCTTTTATCACATTTAGAATAAATTCATTAATTTCATCTACATATTGTTTATCCTTTAGTAGAGATACATTAAATTTCCAGAATCCTTTAGATTTTTCACCTTTACCGAATTTCAAACATAATGTAACCATCGAATGGTCAGATCGATAACCTGGTTCAATATCAGAATTTTCATAATAAGAATAAGATACTCAGATAGTAAAAAGAAGTCTAATCGACTTTGCTTAAGTGGAGTTCGTTTACGCCAGGTATATCTCCTACATTCCGGATTCTCTTCCCTCCATATGTCTGCCAACCCAATTTCTTCTGTCATGTTTATGAGTTCTTCTCTTGCTTTCCGATTATTATCGTATATATAATTGTGAAAGTCAAGATGGGGATCGATCCATTGTGATGTTCCAATCACCCACACAAATAATATAATTGGTATCGTAACTCCTTATGTTTTCCTTAAGCGTGCTGTAAAATAGTGGATCATCTTTATTAGGCCCATACACATTAACCAGGAGAAAGTGTTTTTCAAATGCACTAAATGCTACATTTATGAAGTTACCGTCTTTATCTCGTTGGACATTTGTTATTTTAAATTCAAAATTATTTGAAAACAATACCGCTACACCTCTGGAATTTGACCGATATGAGGCAAATAAGCATTTATAGCCCCATTCTGCAGTTACGTATTTCTCAAGTTTATTGGTAAAGTGAGTGTCCTGTAGACAGTAAATTGAATAATTTTGTTGTTTTAAATAGTGAAAGATATCCCTACGTTTATGTATGTCGCCTAGACCTTGACAATTTAAGGACGCAATAGTTAGACTATCCATGGCGATTCAAAAAACAATTCAATTATACGAAGCATAGAACAAAAGAGGCTAACATGATGGAAAAAACAAGAATGAAGCCCAGTTCCTCCATAAATGACAGCTTATATAACAATAATCCTCATTGAATACATTGACGCACTGCTTCCCACAGTCTGTTACACAGAAACACATATTAATAATACAAACATGAAAAAAGTGAACATAATCTCTGCATGAGAGATCTGAGAAATACGTAAAAAAGATGTCATAATCTACTTGACCACCGCAAGCGAGCAGTATTGTCTGAGTTAATAAAATCTGGACTCAAATTTAAATTAAAAGACAAAGTCTTCCTAGATTTCCTATTAATGAAAATAAGAGGTAAATCAATAGCCTACGCTACAATGAAAAAGAAAAAAACATCAGAAAAAGAAATCGAAATCACCAAAAATATAAAGAATCTTGAGAGGATAGAAAATAAAGGAGAAGCTGAAATAAGAATGATTGAAGAAAAAAATCAAGAATTAAGAGCGATCAGGGAACAGAAAATGGAAGGTGTACTGTTACGGTCAAAGGCGAGATGGATCGCAGATGGTGAAAAAATCTCGAAATACTTTTGTAACCTTGAAAAAAGAAATTATATTAGTAAACAAATGACCAGACTAGTGACCAAAGATGATGAAGTAATAAAAGAACAGAAATATCTTTTAAACGAAGTTAAAACTTTCTACGAAAACTTATACAAGAAAAAGGTAACTGAAAAATGCGAAATAAAAAACCTTGTCAAAACAATTCCAAAATTATCTGAAGATGATAAACAAATGCTGGAAGGGGAAATCACTTTAGAAGAAGCAAGTGTAGCTTTAAAAAATATGAAACATGGCAAAAGCCCAGGTACAGATGGGTTCTGTGCCGAATTTTTTAAGTTCTTTTGGAATATACTTGGCCCACTGGTGGTAAGATCTATAAATGAATCGTATAGGGATGGAGAATTTTCGGCAACACAAAAGGAGGGACTGATTATTTCTATACCAAAAGGTGATAAACCCAAAGAATTTGTAAAAAACTGGTGTCCCATCTCCCTCCTAAATGTAGTGTACAAGATAGCTTCATCATGTATTTCCAAGAGAATCAGAAATGTTTTACCTTCTATCATCAGTGAAGACCAAACAGGGTTTCATGGCTAACAGATATATGGGTGACAATGTTAGACTGATTTATGATTTGATTAATTACGTAAATGCAAGAAATCTCCCTGGTCTGTTGCTATCTATAGATTTTGAAAAAGCCTTCGACTCCCTCGACTGGGATTTTATGTTTAATGTGCTAAGGGCTTTTGGTTTTGGTAACAGTATATGCCATTGGATAGAGACTTGCTATAAGGATATTAAATCAACAGTCACTGTAAATGGCCAGACTTCACAATGGCTTAAAATAGAAAGAGGGTGTAGACAGGGAGACCCTATATCTCCTTACCTATTCATAATATCTGCAGAAATACTAGCGATAATGATAAAGGAAGACAAGAACATAAAAGGTATAAAAATAAATGATATAGAACACAAAATAATTCAGTTCGCTGATGACACTCAGCTAGTAAACATTGGTGATAAAACTTCATTTGAACGATCTATAAATGTCCTTACCACGTTTGGCAGAATTTCAGGCCTACTCTTGAATAATGAAAAAACGCAATCAATATGGCTAGGGTGTTATAAAAACTTGAAAAAAAGATACTGTCCTCATCTGAAAATGATATGGAATCCTTCTAAATTCAAAATACTGGGTGTTTGGTTCACTCAAGACCTAAAAGAATGTGAAAACTTAAATTATAATGATAAATTTTCGGAAGTTAAAACATTATTCAAAATTTGGTCTCAGAGAAGTATAACGCCAGTTGGAAGAGTTGCTGTTCTCAAGTCCCTTATTCTATCAAAACTCATACACTCTGGATTTTGCTACCTAACCCTACTGACCTTTTAATTCAAAAACTTCAAAAGATGTGTTTCAGCTTCGTTTGGAATGGCAAACAAGATAGAATAAGCAGGAAAACAACAGTGAAGACTGTGAAACAAGGTGGTTTAAACATACCTGATATAAAAAAATACATTAATGCTTTGAAACTTCTGTGGATAAAGAAACTTAAAACCACAAATCATAAATGGAAGAACATCGTTTTAAAAATATACCCTTTCAGTGATAGAATCGAAAATTATGGACCAGGGTACTGTTCTGGATACACAAGTATTAATTTGTTTTGGAAAGACACGTTTACAGCCTATCGGGAATTTTGTCTGTGTGTGACACCTGAGACATTAAATGAACTACTTGTTGAACCCGTATTTTACAATGATATGATAAAAGTAGGAAATGCGGTTATCAAGCAAAATAAGTTAATTGAGAAAGGAATATTCGCAATAAAACACTTTCTGAAACAAAATGGACATTTTATGAGTTTTAGAGAATTTAGCATTAATGTTGACCACGCCATTGATTTTATCTCATACAATGGATGGATTTCTTCAATGAAACAATTCATAAGGAAAACGGGTATCAAAATAGATAATAACACAGACATAAATCATAACACACCGAAGGCTTTGAATATTATTATGAAAGAAAAAAAAGGAGCCAAACGGTTCTATGAAATTTTCATTCGAGATGAGCGCAAGCCAAATTGCTGCTCGAAATGGCTAAACAAACTAAATTCTGAATCCATTGGAATAAAGTATTTACTCATGTCCACAAAATCAAGGATATAAAATTAAAATGGCTTCAAATTCGAATCATACACAGAATTATTGGTACAAATATTGTCTTAAATGCTATGGGCCTAACAAACACGACAAGTTGTACTTTCTGTAACGAAGAGAGAGATTCGATCCAACACTTTTTATGGATGTGTAACCACGCTCAAACGTTTTGGAAAGAAGTTGAAAAGTTATTTAATGAAAAATGCCGAAACACAACTAACATCAAAATCACACGAGATATCGTTATTCTTGGAATAGATCAACGTGTGAAAACAGAGACAGTTTTTGATTTTATTATTATGCTAGCTAAATTTCATATATATAAGTGCAAAATCGAAACACGTAGACCAAATGCTTCAATTTTTCAGAGCCAGTTGAGCAATAGATATAAAATCGAATTGTTTAATGCCAAAGTCAACAACAATCTAAATCATTTTCATGCTGCATGGAACAACTATAGGCCAATGATTCTTTAAGAAAACACTTCTTTAAGATCTTGATCTAATACACATTTCCATATACCCAGTCTCCTTTTTCCCACAATCTCCCTCTGAAATGGAGAGATTGAGGAAGGAGAGGAGAAGCAAAAAGTTAAATCTCGCAAAAGATGATGTCACTCTTTTTTCTTTCTTTCCTTTCCCCTTTTTTTTTTTTTTCTGTCGTCTAAAACTTATGTACTTGTCTATGTATATCTTATTTGTCTTGCTTTTTTTTTTTTTTTTTTTTGTTTGAAAAAAACTGTTTTGGACATATGCCATTAACTTACAGAAATTAGTCAATGTACATATGACTTGGCGCACTGTCCCCTTTATGCGCTTTGTAATCTCTATATTTTTTTTTTATTAAAAACGTGAAAAAAAAAACCCTCTCACTTAGTGATATTTTCCCAAAAACATTTTAAATTTCAAAATTCAGAGAAGCTTACATCATGAGAAAAGGCGTTAATAGTAGAGTTAACTCGAGTGTCCATTTTTACCAACAGGGAGGGGTAAAAGTGGATAGTTCCTATATTTCACAAATATGGTTAAATCCAGGACACCATTACACGAGAGATAAGATAAGTTGACGTCAACTCAAAAATGGTTGCATTGTACTCTTTATTTATTTTCTTTTTTTTTGTTGGGGGGGGGGGGGGGGGGGGGGGGGGGCACTATGACTAGTAGGCACTTTCCCCCACTTCCCTCTAGTAGGGCCCTAGTTGAAGATTATGCTGGCTATTTTTATTTTTCAATATAAATTTGGCTGTTTTAAAGAATGAAGATGAAAAAGAAAAGACCAAACGCGCTTCAGTTGTTCCCATATTTCGGCAACAACCTTCCTCAAGGGGATATTTAATCCAACCGATAAAATTCAAAGCAAAAAGGACCAAGCACAAAGAATTACTACTACAAGTTCAGGACATAAAATGCACAAACTGTCCAATAAACGCAGAAAAAGGAAGAGAAAACAAGGGCATCGCCGAGTGGGGGCAACGCCCCACACGGCAGGTATGTCCTTTGCCCGCCCTGCCCCTCTGCCTTCCCCACCCCCACCCATTCTCTTTCTGTTTTATTATCCCCCTCCCCCACCCCCCACCCCCGCCTCCCCTCTGTAAACTCTGCCAGTGTTGCTCCGTAAACTCCAGCGATGTTTTTGACCTTGACCTTGTTCGGATACCACGGTCAGAAGCGCAATAGGCTAAAACCCCCTCCATACCAAATTTTAACTTCCAAAGTGATCTGGTTCCCGAGATATGGCTAAAAATTAGATTTTCGGTTTCAAGGTCATATGTCAAGGCATGACCTTGACCTTAATTATTCTTTTTCAGATCTCTTTCTACTAAGTAGCCCCGCCCCCCCCTCCCCGCACCGAAAATTTGAAGGCCATATCTTATTCTGTTTGGAAGATATCCTTGAGAAAAGAGAAAAATGACCCTCCGATTTTCAGGCTCGGGCGATCTTTTTTACCTTGACCTTGTTCAGAATACTAACGGTCAGAAGCGCAATAGGCTAAACCATCTTCATACCAAATTTTACCTTCCTAAGCGGTCTGGTTCCCGAGATACGGTCAAAACTAGATTTTCGGTTTTCAAGGTCATACGTCAAGGTCATGACCTTGACCTTGATGGTTTTTTTTGGATTCCTTCGTATTAAGGAGGCACACATCCACAGAAAATTTGAAGGCTGTATCTCAATTCGTTTGGAGGATATGGCTGGACAGTCAGAAGAGAAAAAAAAAATGACCCCCTGATTTTCAGGCTCGGGCGATCTTTTTGACCTTGTCCTTGACCTTGTTCGGATACTACGGTCAGAAGCGCAATAGGCTAAACCATCTTTCAAATCAAATTTGAACATCCTAAGTGGTCCGGTTCCCGAGATTACCGCCAAAACTTGATTTTCGGTTTTTAAGGTCATACGTCAAGGTCATCACCTTGACCTTGACGATTTTTCTAGGACCTTCCTATTAAGGAGGCACATCACCACAGCAAATTTGAAGGCCGTATATTATTCCGTTCGGAAGATATAGGCCGAACAGGACAGAAGAGAAAAAATGACCCTCCGATTTTCAGACTGGGGCGATCTTTTTGACCTTGACCTTGACCTTGTTCGGAATACCACAGTCAGAAGCGCAATAGGCAAACCATATTCATTTCAAATTTGAACATTCCTAAGAGCTCCGGTTCCCGAGATACGGCCAAAACTAGATTTTTGATTTTCAAGGTCATCGTCAAGGTCATGACGTTGACCTTGACGATTTTTCTAGAGGACCTTCTATTAAGGAGGCACACCACCACAGCAAATTTGAAGGCCGTATCTCATTCCGTTCGGAAGATACAGGCCGAACAGGCACACACACACACACACACACCAAAAAAAAAAAACATACCGAACGAATCCATAGTCCTTTCCCAGTTGACTGGGCAAAGGACAATGAACAAAACTCACAGAGAAAGAATAGGACAAACGAAAACAAGACAGAGAAGTGGGGGGGGGGGGGGGGGGGGGGGGGAACAGATCACTCAAGAGGGGAGAGGGAGTACAAACTCACAAAAGAAAGGATAAAACAAAGGAAGAAGAGTGAGCAAGGGGAATAAGCAAGAAAACACAATCTTACACTGGCAGACAACTCCCTAACACAATTGGTGCCAGCCCTTTTTAGATCTAGAAGTAGAAAGTACCGTAAATACTACTCTTCTATTTTGTTGTTCTGTGGACTCATAAAGTGCAAATGAAATGATTTTCAAGTTATTTTGCATATTGATATTCCTTACAATATTATGTTTATATCAATTCCATTAACTTAACCCGCTCAGTAGCGTTGAAACATAGCTAATTTGCTATGAATTATAGTATGGTGCTTGGTACACTTACAGCCTACAGCCGTACAGAAGGATTAATCTAGATACAGTGTGTTGTGGGGGGTGGGTGGGGTAGCTTCCCCCTCTGCCCTCCTCTCGTTTCTGACGCTACTGCAGCAATATTTATAAAATACTGACCTCTTGAAGTTATCCTTGTCCGTCCCAAAGTCAAAGAACAACAGACGTCTGCAACCGTGTCAGGGGAGATAAATGCTGCTGATCTGCGATTTCTTCCCCTTGTTGAGGAGAAAAATCACCCACCATCATCAGTTTCCGTGAAACTCTTAGTTTCGGTTTTGAGATTCTTGGAAAAAAGAATTCGTTTCAGTTTCGCTTGATCTTAAGCGGTGGTCTTCTGCATTTGGAGACCAGAACGGGGGTCACCCAAAAAGAGGTTTTCCCGTATCCGAGGTCACGCTAACCGAGTTTTTTTTTAGTCATACAAAGAAGGCTTTATGTCGGGACCAACACCCTGATTGATGTTATCAGAGGTGTGACCTTAAACGGTAGTGACGTTAACCGAGGAGTACTGTATTCTGCTGAACTTACTGCTCTGGTTTTGGCTTTGAAGATAATCTCACATTCTTCGAAGAGGGACTTTCTGGTTCTGTCGGATTCGCTGTCAGCTTTGGAGGCCATAGCTGGCCGCAACCTTCAGCATCCAGAACTTTTACTTTTTTTTGAACTTTTTAGCAAGTTGAAGGCGGACGGTTACAACATTACTCTTGCTTGGGTTCCTGGTCATGTTGGCATCGGCGGGAATGAAATGGTTGATCGTTTAGCCAAGAACGCCACAAGAGAGAAAACTGTCCAACACTTATATCCCTTGCTCAGATGTGAAACCCAAATTAACGATTATGTGAGAGACCTCTGGCAGGAGGATTGGAACACACAGACGAATAACAAACTCTTTCAGATCCGTCCAAACCTTAAGGACTTCCTCCCATCTACGTCGGGTGGTCGTAAAGAGGAAACGGTTCTGTGCCGGCTGCACACCGGCCATTCGTATTTTACCCATTCTTACCTTTTAAAGAGTGAAGAAGCTCCGTGGTGCATTCCATGTCATGTGCCACTCACAATGAAACATGTTCTTTTAGAGTGTTGGGACTTGCACGATGTGAGACACAAACATTTTACAGCGGAGTCCATGAAGATCCTGTTCAGGGATGTCCCGCCTGACGTGATCCTTGAGTTTTTGAGAGAGATTAACATTTTTCATCTGATTTAAGATTTTACGGCACAAAGATTTTTAACAAAGTTTCTGGTGCGTTTGTAGACGATGTCATTTAATGAGATGTGTGAAAGTTTTTTTTTTTTTTTTTTTTTGACTGGTGAGTTGATTTTAACGTGGTGACAGCCCTGATGTGGCCCTTTGCGGTCGGCTGGGCTATAAGCAACATTATCTTATCTTATCTTACTTAATTTTAAAAAATTAACGCCCGATCAATAAATAGTTAGCATAAGAATATGGCGTTTCGAATGGAGCGCCTCGTCTAGTTTTTGTGTGGGCTCAGAAATTATTTGGGAAAGTTCATGCCTAGGGATAAATATGTGGCTTTGGTTCAATACTGCAATCCTAACATACTGGATTGGTTTTTGATTTATTATAAATGAATTTGTTTCTTTGATAAAAATAGATCATGACGGATTATTATTTGTTTAAAATGATGGAGTCAATAAATAAAGACATGAGTCTATAAAAGACATTTCCATAGACCAGAATTGTAATCAATGTGGTTGCTTACGATGTAAGAACTTCATTAAGATCTATGCTGACCGATCTCGCGCCAAGGACGCTGAGCAAGACATCCTCGGCGATGACGCGTTTTTTGAGGCGTGTGTGTACTATATTAGACATCTACTATTTAAGACAAAAACATAGATTGTATTGTTTTTTTCTGATAATTATAAGATAACTTGAATAAGAACTTGGTTGTACTTAGAGGATGACTTAGTTATGATCTTAGGCTGACTTGAGTAAGAACTTAGAAGTTACTTTGGGGATAACTTAAGTAAGAACTTAGAAGTAACTTGAGGATAACTTGAGGATGACTTGAGTAAGAACTTAGAAGTGACTTGAGTAAGAACTTGAGGATGACTTGAGGACGACTTGAGTAAGAACTTAGAAGTGACTTGGGGTGACTTGAGTTAAGAACTTAGAAGTGACTTGAGTGTGTGCATGCGTGGGGTGGGGGGTGGGCAGGGTGGGGTGGGGTGGGGGGTGTGCGCGCACCTTTGATTATTTATAAGAAACGGATGTTCAGAATATGATATAGTTATTATCAGTAAAACAACAAAACAACAACAATGACAGCAGCGACAACAACAACGATAACAGCATATGTACAAACATGATCGCACGCACACACACACACACACACACACACACACACACACACACACACACACACCACACACACACACACACACACACACACACATCAATGGACTATACACACTTGCATCGCTTCATTGGTGCACACTTACCAGACCATGTACTATTACAGTAACAACAGGGAGCAAAGGGAGGTAAGGTTAAAAAAATTGGGTAATGGAGGAAGAAGAAAAAAAGTTAGTGGATAACATATGAGAAAAATAATATGTGGGTAATGGGGGAAGTGAAAAACAGGTCACAAAAACAATCATTTTTTACATGCTATATTTTAAAAGCAACTACAAATTATAATAATAACTTACCTTAAATGTCTTGTGAATCCTCTGCTACATCCCATTGAGTGTTTATTCATCAAGAGCAGCTTTCAATTTTGTTTCTTTATCAGTCAATGATTTTAATTTTTGTCCTTCTAGTTTTACTCTTTCTTCTTGTTTCACTCTTTGTTTCTTATCTTTCTCAACTCTTTTTTCTTTTTCACTATTTCCCTCCGGGGGGTTGCGACCTTGTCGTGGTCGGAAGGGCTTGCGCGGTCAGCGATCCCTTAGGCTTTGCTGGCGGGGGCATCAATATTTGGGAGATAGGCTGGTTTTTTCACACTGCATCTAGGCTGAGAGGTGCAGATGCTGTTTGGCTAAGCGTAACGTGGTAAGGAGTTGATGCCCCTGGTAGGGCTTCCCATGTCAGATAGGCTAAGGGTGAGGATCCTGACTAAGAGTAACCCGCCTTTCTCCTTTTCTTGTTTCTTGCCTCCCTTATTTGGCCCTTTTCTATCTTCGTCTCCCCTTCAAGTCTTCTTTTCCATACTCCTTTTCTCTCTGTGGTCTCCTTAAGATCCGCCGCGTTTGCCGTGCGGTGCGACCTGTGTCGGAGGGGAATGAGATCCTGGTGATTGAGAGGGCCAAGCGCTCTCAACACATCACTTTGGCTCGGACCTCTCCTAGACAGGAAGTACACTTTGGCCCGGGTGTACTAATCGGCTCCCTTCTTGGGGCTGGGTCAAGACAGACAGTCCCCTACTGGCCAAGTAAACCACTGCAGTGCTCAGCTCTCTGTTCCCGGGAGTTGAGCATGATCAGGGGGGTATGGGTTGGTGGCTTCTGTTTGTCGTATATCTCTCCCAAAGCCTGGAAGGGGTCAAGACATTGGTTTCTTGGCCCTGGCCCCTTAGTTGGACTCCAAGGTGGGTGGGTAAGGGAGGGATGAAACACAAAAAATACAACATGGCTTTTTCAAAAAACTACCCCCCCAAAAGGAAGAGGAAGGCAGC